>VONZ01001619.1:0-117169 GCA_012976165.1 Labeo catla | reverse complement strand
TAGCATTATAATGATTTATATATATTTATTATGCTATTATATAACTATATATAATTTTACAGCTACGTAAGTTGCCAGAATTAATTAAATGATCAGCGTCTAATCTACATCAAGCTTAAAGGGTCATGGCAGAGCTTTAAAGTCGACTAATCTGTGCAACCCAGAGTTCACTCAAAAGTTAAAATCCTGTCATTTATTCACCCTCATGTTGTTCCAAACCTTTAGACTTTATCTAATCTTCAGAGCAAACTTGAGGTATTTTTAATGTTCTCTCATAGTTTTTCATCTATCCATGGTAATCAAAATCTCCTCTATACTGAACCATATTTTATCTTGTGTTATAGACTTTCTTGGTGTAATCTCACTGGTCAGTTCTGTGAAAGTTTTTCTTCATCTCTACAATCATCAAACTCACTGAGAGAGCTGGACCTGAGTCACAATGACCTGCAGGATTCAGCAGTGAAGCTTCTGTCTGATGCACTGAAGAGCTCACAGTGTCATCTTAACATACTGAGGTAAGAAAAACAGATAAAGGTTCACTTGGTTATGAAATTACAGATGCCCTCTTTGTATTTGTTCCAGCCTGTTATTATAAAGAATTATAAAGAAAAAAAATTGAAAATTAGTTCACTTAAAAGAGTGGATAATCCCGCTTTAATACACGGCTCTGTTGGAATAGCATCCTGATAACAACAGCAGAAACTGATATCAGATTCTTCATCAAGGTAACTCAAGATGACAATACTTTTATGTCTATTGTTTGCTTTGTAAGAATGTACTGGGAGACTTCACATATAAAAATAATGGCTTGATAGGTAATGCTTATTTCATTAGGATAGTTTCTTATTAATTGAATATAATGTGTTGGAATACCAGGGAATGTCTTGGAATAACACAGTGGCTTCACTTAAGCAATCCAGTTCTTCATTAGAGATCGGTAGTTAAATCTCAAAAATTGTTATTGATATTGACCACAGCATGCTGTGAATTATTGGTATTAACTTCTGTAGTTGTCCATTGAAATCATACATAATTCTGAACAAAGTGGAATATACAGGTGATATCTTGTTTGCTTGCTACTAAGGGTCTCAAACAGGACTCATGAATATCTGTCAGAGATTCCATTTTCATGAATGTCACAAACAATATATAGTAATAGTAATTTGTAGTAATTATAGTAATAGTAATTTGTTCTTCATTGTAGGAGCTCATTATAGCAGCCTGGGAACTTATAAACATGAAAAAGCTGTGCCCTTTTAGTGCCAGAAAGTGTGTTATGCCATTTCACACTTTGTGGAAGTTTTTGTTATTTTTTTGTCCAGTGTGTCTTAGATGGTCAGTGAACAGTGTGTGATCTGGTCACCTGAGGCTGAGACTAGTTTTTTTCATACTGTACAATTATACTGTACATCTCTTTTTGTAGTGAAGTAGTGTGTTTGTATGTACACAGTCATTCATGCTGCATGGAAAAATAAATATACCTTAAATCGCACAAAAGTGATTTGTTTGTTTACATGTATTTATTTTCCTGTTCATGTTCAATATTTACATTTTAACAGTAGGTGTGTTTTCTGGGAATTGATCCCCATCACTTTAATGTTGTTTAATGGTTAAGTGGTCAGTCAACATTCATTGTTCACATCCTGATGAAAAATATTTGTCATGTGATCAATATGCAGAACATAGAAAACAGTATTTTAACCCACCATCTCCTCTTTATTAAAATGCATTTAATCCTGTGTTATAGATTAGCTGGCTGTAATCTCACTGGTCAGTGCTGTGAAAGTTTGTCTTCATCTCTACAATCATCAAACTCACTGATAGAGCTGGACTTGAGCCACAATGACCTGCAGAATTCAGGAGTGAAGCTGCTCTCAGATGGTCTGAAGAGTTCACACTGTCAACTTCACACACTGCGGTTTGTGATTTTCAGTTAAATGTAACTTAGTCCAGATACGATAAATATTACCTGTCAGTGTCTGATATTGCAATGTGTTAAACAGATCTAGAGTCACAGTAGAAAAATAGTAAGGAATTGCATGTTTTGGAAAGATACATGACAATATTTAACCTGGTTCTGTTTTTAGAGTGACAGGTTGCAATCTCAGTGATCAGTGCTGTGAAAGTTTGTCTTCATGTCTACAATCATCAAACTCACTGAGAGATCTGGACCTGAGTAACAATGACCTGCAAGATTCAGGAATGAAGCTTCTGTCTGATGGACTGAAGAGCTCACACTGTCATCTCAACATACTGAGGTAATCTTTAAATTTTTTAAATTAAATTATTTATTTGATTTATTGCTATAAATAGTTTATTCACTAAATAAATTGTCTAAGTTGTGAGGAGTGAACAGAAATTGTTACTGATACCAGTTCTGCTTTAACAACAAATCAGTGATCTGTGGATAAGTTGTACATTGAATCCATTATTCATTTAGATTAATGCAGTTACAGGAAACACATCAGACAAAAATTACACAGGCAGTATATTTCTGTCCATATACCTTTACCAAATAACGCTTGTCACCACATCTGGCTTCAATTAATAGCATATAGGCATCATTGTCAATGGGCTGTCTTGACAAGAAAATTTAAATAACTTGAAAATAAACGTCCGTAAAAAACCTTCATTAAATAGTATTCACTCTCCTTCACTAAAGTGGTACTGATAACCCTTATGAATTAGCATGGTTTTTATTATAGTAAAGCAATTGGGCAGGGTTGGAGACCCTTGCTCTCGACCATCTTGTTTTGCCACTCCTTTTGGGATGTTTTGGCACAGTGCAAATCACAAACAGAGGCAGAGATTATGTGAGTGAGGTGTGTCAGCGTTGCTGGTGTTGCCACAGTCATAAACAAGGACCTGCTAATGCTATCTGATCATTGTGCTCAAACCCAGAGATATGACTCATTTAAGATGATCAAGCAAGTTATTTTTGAATAACCACCTAGAAATATTTCTTCATTTGAATGACTTCAGTTGATCTAACACCTGATAATTGTATCAGAAAGTAAAGTGCATGAAAGCACTTTCTAATGCACTAAAAGACATGTGATGTTGGGTGTGTGTTTGTAGATTATCTGGCTGTATGGTGACAGAGGACGGCTGTTGTTTTCTGGCTTCAGCTCTGAGTGCAAACCCCTCACACCTGAGAGAGCTGGATCTGAGCTACAATCACCCAGGACAAACATTAGTCAAGCTGCTCTCTGATCCAAATTGCAGACTGGAAAAACTCAAGTATGTTCAACATGAGAAATCATCCTGTCAGGTGTTTTCGTACGTGTGTGTTATGAAGTCAATGAAAACTCATATGTAAATAGATGCCTGCATATAGCACATACAGTATATACACATACATGCTGCACAGGAAAATTAGAATGTGTTGTTGAACTCTGAGTAAAGTTGATTTTGATTTAGCTCAATAACAGTGACACATAACAGCTGCATCTGAGAAACAGACTCAAGTCTCTGATCCCAAAACATCAATTCAAAGCTTGTTGCTGCTCTAGACTATAAATTGTCATTGCAGTCAGAGACATTAAGCAAAAACAGCTCCAAGATACAAACTCAGAGATCACAGTCTGTGAGAAGAAATTATGTTTGATCTCCTGATACTGAATAAAGCTGATCAGCTTAGCGTAACAGAACAGCAAGAAATTTTAGCAGTTAAATGATGAATTTTAGTTAATTAAAACGCTACATGAAAGGATATAGATGCATGATCAGTAAACGTAAAGGTGATTCTGTAGCTCAAAGCTTAAGGATCTTATCCGGTGTTCGAGGCTGTGAGTTAGGAACTACATCAAATGCTTAATCAGAAGAGACACTGGCCTGAGTTTGGATACATAGTTCAATTCATTTATTCACCTCCATGTATAAAAAGAATGAAGTGCACTAGTGTTACAGTGTAAACTACTGCAAACACACTAGCTGATCTTCTGACAATGACAAGGAGTAAAATTACAGAGTTTGCATCTTTGTCAACCATAAACCAATGAAATAGATCATGAGAAAAGAGCATGTTCAGCATTTTTGAACAACCATAGAGTATTTAATTTGCCAATTACAAAAGGTCATTTGACTTATTTAAATTGAGTAAAATCTATTGTTTTTATAGCATGGATCATGGAGGAGAGATCAGGATTACAACAGGAATAAAGAAATGTAGGTTTCTCTCTCTCTCTCTCTCTCTCTCTCTCACACACACAGCTTAATCATTGTTTTTGTGTTAGAAATGTTAAAGTCTCTCTTGTGTTCAGATACATGTGATCTCACACTGGATTTAAACACAGCACACCCTCAACTCACCCTGTCTGAGATGAACAGAACAGTGGAATTTGTGAAAGAGAAGCAGTCGTATCCTGATCATCCAGACAGATTCAATAAGAGTTATCAGGTTTTGTGTAAAGAGAGTCTGTCTGAATGCTGTTATTGGGAGGCTGAATTGTGTGGGAGGGCAGTTTATGTATCAGTGGCATATAAAGGAATCAGCAGGAAAGGATGCAGTGATTACTGTTGGTTTGGATTCAATGAAAAGACTTGGAGTCTAAACTGGTTTATTGACAGATTCACTGTCAGTCACAGTAATAAGATTACAGAAATATCTGCCCCTTCATGTGGCTCTAACAGAGTAGGAGTGTATCTGGACTGGTCGGCTGGCACTCTGTCCTTCTACAGCGTCTCTGACACACACACACTCACACACTTACACACATTCAACAGCACATTCACTGAACCACTCTATGCTGGATTTACAGTTTTTTATGATACTTCAGTGTCTCTGTGTGAGATTACCCGTGAAAAACAGAGACAGTAACCCAAAATATAATATAATATAATATAATATAATATAATATAATATAATAATATGAAGCAGTTATTGTTCATGAATTTCCTTTCTGAGATATTATTTATTTATTTATTTATTAAGCTAATATCTTATATAATATAATATAAAAAAACAAATATTTCCAATAAATATTTTCAGAAAATGTAAACATGTGAATTCTGATATCTAAAACATCCCCATTTAGCAGAGTTTGCACACTAATACACCTGTGTGTAACTGTAAATGTCTCAGAGTTTTGTTATTATTCTGTACCCATCCTGCACTATTTCCACTACTTAATCAAGTCCTTCTTTAAAACATTATTGGAATCAAGTTGCACCCCAACACAGATGCCTGATGCAGTGAGGAGGAGTACAGCCAAGGGATCAGTCCATTTGGTGGTTATATTTTAGAAAAACCTTCTTAAATACTTTGTGAAGATCATTTGCACTATTTGTCCTGTTGCACTCTGTATATTTCTCTCTCTTTTTTTATGTAATTTATGAAAATCATTTGCACTGTTCAAATGTTTTTGAACAAGACAGTTTGCACAATTTTGTTTCACTACTTGCAACCTTGATTGTGTTTGTTGTTAATGTTCAGATTGAAAATATATATCTTAAACAAGTCACTTTTGCTTCAGTGTTCTGTTATTATATAATAATCTCTATTGTATAGTAAAACTTTACTCCCTGAACATCATTGGACACATCTGGTAAGTAAATAAAACAGTCCTGTATTTCTCTGAAAAATGCCCAGAATGAAACTGTAAAAAATGTCTATAACCTGCTTATGGGGCCGTTCACATATCGTGTCTTTTGCGCGCTCAAGTTCATTATTTCAAATGTGGACGCGCGGCAGCCGCGCTCATAATGGAAGTGACGCGATGCGACGCTCTCAGTTTTTTCAGGCGCGTCCGCACCGCATCGAGTTGAAAACATCTCAACTTTTCAGAATGCCGCAAGAGCACCGCGGGTCATGTGACAAGATTCAACCAATTAGCTTCATCCTTTCCTGTAACAACATTGAAAGCTCAGCCAAAATGGAGAAACAGCTGATCATAGCTGTACATTTTTAAATAAATTTAGTAGCAGAGCTACAGCAAGTGATTTTTAGTGCTGGGAATCCGTTTGTCCTTTGATGAAACCTCCACGTCTTAATTGAGAGTGCGGGTCATGGTTGCTTAGCAACGTCAGACGCCACGGGACAGCAAGCTACAGAGCGCTTTGGAAAGGATGAAAAATCGGCGTGCCTAGCGTTTTCCACGCGTTTTTAGGCGCGATATGTGAACGGCCCCTGTGGAATGTTAGATGTAGACAAAATTTCATTTGGAAGTGTAAAACATCCAATTATATCTAAAGGGAAAAAAGAGGCAAATTGTTGCTTGTGTGTGTGTGTGTGTGCCTGGTATTTATCACGTTATGGGGACCAAATGTCCCCACAAGGATAGTAATGCACGTAAATTTGGACCTTGTGGGGACATTTTTTAGGTCCCCATGAGGAAACAGGCTTATACATCAAGCAGAATGAGTTTTTGAGAAAGTAAAAGTGTGCACAGTCTTGTGCACTAGGTTTAGGTGTAGGGCGATAGAAAATATGGTTTGTACAGTATAAAAACCATTACGCCTATGGAATGTCCCCATAAAACATGGAAACACAACGTGTATGTGTTTGTTTTAAATTCTGGCAAATTCATACATATTTAGAGAAAGCAAATGTAGAATTGGGACTTTAAATTAATTTGAATGAGACTTTAAGTTCTCCTTTTTATAATAATATATGGCACTTGATGCCGAAATAGATTTGAAAAATAAAGTACAGTAAAAAAAAAATAAAAAATTTCTAATCTTAATTTTATTATGTATACAGAAACACAAATGTTCACTACAGTCTAAATGAGACGCACTACAGACTTCTGTTGTGTTTTTATAAAGACATCCGAATGCAGCTTAACAGGAGTTTTGTATTTCTGAGTCTCTGAGCGCCACCTGGAGGAAGATTTAATTTCTTGCTCACAGGAAACAGTTTTTAGCAACTGCTTACACTTTTACTATGCTAATTGAAGGTCAGGTCAGAGCTTATCTTTTAAACACACTTCATAAATGTTAAAGGCTGTGGAGCTCATCTTACAATCCATAAAGGTTGTTGTCTCTTCCTGATCACTCATTCTCAACTGTCTGTCTTACAGTCTCAGTCAAACTAATTGTTCAGTAGAGTTGAAGATGTGGATCAAACTCATGTCAGATTTTGTCTTCTCAATATATGTTGCTTACGAATCTTGACAGCCTATTTAATAGAAAATTATTATCTTTTAAAACATAACATTATTTTTGTAATTTTCATCAATAATAACACAATCAATATGGAACTGTTAAATAAAGTAATATGTTAAGTATTCATTATTAATATTTAATTTTTTTTTTTTTTAAACAGTTTTTCTTTTAGGGTTATAATAAAAGGTGAAGATGAAGTTGTGGGGCTTTTTTCCCATCATGTCACAAGAATCAATGACAGGATGGTTTGCTACTTCAAGGTGTGACATTCACTGAATTTTCTGCCACTGCTTAAAATAACATGTAAATACTGTAACATAGTGGATGCTTATATTATGCAACACAGTTCAATATTCACAATTTAAAATATTGATTGCATGACAGTTGAAGTATTGGTAATGCTAGAGTTTAATATCTGTTAATCTATTCAGATTCTAAATATATGAACACAGAACTTTTCTAATAAACAGTTGACAGTTTAAAGAGGTTTATTTGCTAAAGACCCAAAAGTATACAAGCTGACTTCAATCCTGCCTTTGTCAGCCAGTCAAAACATTTTGCCTTTGACTGAATCATGGACCCCAGTGTAACACTAGTCACTGCTAGAGGCTGCGTTCTTTAGCATTCTTATTTGCACACCCACCTCCCATGCCGGAAATGTGGGTTCAAATCCCACTCAGATCGAGTGAGGGGAGTAGTACTGGTGTGGTTACATCAGCAGAAACACATCAGCTTCTTTAGCTCTCTCTACTGACTTTATTTTCTCCCACAGTCCTCAGCCAACTGGGCAGGATTCCAACACCTGGAAATTCACTCTTCTCTTTTCTCTCTGCACTTACACTTCCTTTGAATTTAACCACTTCTCTTGATGTCAGTGAATATAACAAAGCATAACTTTATTAACAATTTCTTCTCTTCCGTGTCAGTCACGAGAGCACCACATATGCGTATGGTGCTGCTGACACAGGAGCCAGCATTCTGACATAGAACCCGGATGTGACTGCACCTTTTTTTTAACAAGCAGAGGAATGCACACGCATGTGTCATGGAACTCTTAATGCATTGATTTCTCATTTTGTTCACTATCCATTCACATTACAGTTTCTCCCTCTTTAACACAGATGTTTCACTTTAATGTGTATATTGATATGTGGTTTTGGCTGTATTGATCTGTTCTAAAATATGATTGTAACTCTGCCTAATAAATGCCTCACAAAAATCAAATATTTATTGACATTGTCAAGGGATTGTTACTGCATTCATGTACTTGGATAGTGCAGGTTTATGAGCAATAAAACTGGTCAAAGTATAATAATTTAAGTAATATGAAAGATGTGACTTTTTTTCAGTGCTGCTTAGGATGGACCGGTCATTGGGATTACTTTTTAATATTATTATTTTATGGTATTCATTTTGATAGCCCTCATTTTGCTCTTTGCTCAGTCTTGGGTGTTAGCCCAACACTGACTTTACACTCCTATATCTTTTGGTTAATTTTTAACTGAGCTGCTTATAAAACTATAAATCTGTTCAAAGTGCATTTTGTGAAAAAGAAAGTACAAAACATCATGTAAGAAATGTATTTGTTAATGAGGTTTCAGTTGAAATGCTGCTGTCTTGAGACGAACAGAATGGATTTGATGTTTGATTCACTGCTGATGACACAAAGGTAGGTTTAAAAGAGTGCATGCCTGGCTCGTATTCATGTACTGATTAATTTGTATGTGCATGAAAACAGGAAATGATATATGCTGTGAAAATATATCCAGATTTTAAACAAAATAAATTATCACATCAGGATAGCAGCAGCTCTATTGGTCATTAACAAAATTCTCTGCAGTTCTTGAAAACTTCTCAGGAAATTCCATGATACAGATTTGTTTGTATATGCGATTATAGAATAGATAGTTTGTTTCAATGTATACATTTATGTGGCATTAGTGTTACTGCTGAATAATTAAAGAAATTATTTTAATATTCACCATTAAATCTACAGTAGAAAGTTTTATATTCATGTTCTGTGATATTCTAGAGTGCTGCATCTACAATGAGTCTCTATAAGTGGAAAGAGGAGGGGAAGGATGATGTTCAGACACATAAAGCAGCATCACCAAAACCCAGCTGTGTGTCTCTGAAGAGTGACACATCTTTGCCTGCTCCCCCTAATCTCAGTGATGGGGCAGTGACCTCTGACTCTCAGTGAGTACAAAAAAAAGGAACATGAAAAAAAAAAACTCTCTAAACTGACTGTGGTGTTATTTCATATTAGAAATTGAGTTTGGTGTGTTGGAGCATTTAAACAATTTTTTTCTCTTTTAATGCTTATTCACAGTTTCTGCAGAATGAAAAGAGATGATGTGATCAGATCGGTGACGCCCTGTCGGACTGACTCCTGCACTGACTTCAACTCTCAGACCCTCATCAGACAGAGAGTCAAAGACCAACACAAAACCAGCATGAAAAACAAGTATGAGAGCTTATTTGAGGGAATCAAACTACAAGAGAATCAAACTCTCCTGAATAGGATCTACACACAGCTCTACATCATAGAGGGAGAGAGTGAAGGAGTGAATGAAGAACATGAGGTTTTACGGATGGAGAAAAAACCCACAACACAAGACACTCCAATCTACTGTAATGACATCTTTAAACCCTTATATCAACCAGGACATGAGGAGATCAAGACTGTTCTTACAAAAGGCATCGCTGGAATTGGAAAAACTGTCTCTGTGCAGAAGTTCATTCTGGATTGGACTGAGGGAAAAGCCAATCAGGATGTAGATTTCATGTTTGTGCTTCCATTTCGAGAGCTGAACTTGATTAAAGATCACCAGTACAGTCTTCACAGACTCCTGCTGGACTTTCATCCGGAACTTCAAAATCTTGAATCAAAGGCTTATGCGGATTGTAAAGTTGTGTTCATCTTTGATGGCCTGGATGAAAGCAAAATTACACTGATGTTTTCAGAGGATGAGAAAGTTTGTAATGTGAACGAGTCTTCATCAGTGGGTGTGTTGATGTCAAACCTCATCAGAGGAGAGCTGCTTCCCTCTGCTCTTATCTGGATCACCTCCAGACCAGCAGCAGCCAATCAGATCCCCTCAAAATACATCAACCGTGTGACAGAAATTCAGGGATTCAATGAGTCTCAGAAGGAGGAATATTTCAGGAAGCGAATCAGCGACGAGCATCAAGCCAACAGAATCATCTCACACATTAGAAGATCAAGAAGCCTCCACATCATGTGTCACATCCCCGTCTTCTGCTGGATCTCAGCCACTGTGCTTCAAAACCTCCTGAAACAAGATAAGAGTGCAGAAATCCCTCAAACTCTGACTGAAATGTACATCCACTTCCTGCTGACTCAGATCAACATGAGGAATCAGAAGTATGATGAGAGAAATCCAGAGAAACTCCTTAAGTCCAACAGAGACACGATTGTGAAACTTGCTAAACTGGCTTTCAAGCAGCTGATGAAGGGCAATGTGATGTTCTATGAGGAGGACCTGATTGAAAGTGGCATAGACGTCACTGACGCCTCAGTGTATTCTGGTATTTGCACCGAGATCTTTAAGAAGGAATCTGTGATTCATCAGAGGAAAGTCTACTGCTTCATTCATCTGAGCTTTCAGGAGTTTCTAGCTGCTTTCTTTGTGCTTTTCTCCATTGTTGTCAAGAATGAGCAATCGCTGAATTCAATTCTGGATTTCCAATGTCCATGGTACAGTCAGAAAGACTGTCTGTATGAGCTACTAAGAACAGCAGTTAATAAATTCCTACATAGTAAAAATGGACACCTGGATCTTTTCCTGCGGTTCCTGCTGGGAGTCCAATCAGAGAATCTTACAGGATCTACTAACACACACAGTGAACAGTTCAGAGACCATCACAAGAATCACACATTACATTCAGGAGAAAATCAGGGCTGCTGAACGTCTCTCAGCCGACAGATGCATCAATCTGTTCCTCTGTCTGCTGGAAATGAAAGATCAGACTCTGTACAGAGAGATTCAGGAGTTTGTAAAATCAGAGAATCACTCAGTGAGGAAACTCTCTCCATCTCAATGCTCAACAGTCGCCTACATGTTTCAGATATCAGAGGAGGTGCTGGATGAATTTGATCTGAAGAAATACAACACATCATGTGAGGGTAGAAGGAGACTGATACCAGCTGTTGGAAAATGCAGAAAAGCTCTGTGAGTATTCATTTATGTGTTGTAGAGACACAGTAACATTTTAATTCCTCTTTCAAATCACAACTCTAAAAAAGAGACATAAAAAAAGACAGAACTCTCTTTGAGACATTTATAATTTTTAGTCTCTGGTAATGACATGACAATTTTAGCAAATCAGCTCAAAAGGGAAATGTAAATAATTACAATTAATTAGAATTTATTACATTTATTTTCATCATCTGCCAGAAGTAATTGTAGCAAAATTATTTAATAATCAACTAATCTTTTCGTCCAGTAAAGGTTCAGTGTAATTTCATATCATAGAAATGTTATATTCATGGCCACAGAATACAACTTTCTTACAGTGCTAATGTTTTAGAGCAAGTAGCAAGATTGGCTCATTTCTGACAGAACCAAAAACTCATGTAATTTGTGCACAAAAGTTGTATTAACTAAACACTAACACAAAACTAGTCTAACAAACATAAACACATTTACGCATACAATATGAAGGGGAGTTAAAGTGGATGAATGAAACCGTTAGAGAAACCAGAGAATGCAGCTATGGAGAATGAGTCAACCACCTAAGCAGAAACCATCAGCGCCATTTTACAGTGTGGTCTACAGCTTATACTTAACCTCTGTTTCATTCAATTAACTGTAAGATACTTGCATTGCCTTGGCCATTGAATGAGCGTCCAGAAATTCTTGATGGTTTGATGGCCGGATGATGTTGAAGTTGCAATCAAATTTGAAGCTTCCTTTTTTTTCCTGTGAGGTCCACTTTTACTTAAAAAGGGTCATCGGATGCAAAACTCACTTTTACGTGTTGTTTGAACATAAATGTGCATTGGCAGTGTGTGTACACAACCACCCTATAAAGATAAAAATCTACCAAGTAGTACTTTTTTTAATCTTTAAAAATAATATGCCCTTTTTCAAGTCAGGTCATTCGCAGCTTCTTGTTAGTGTGGCGTCACACCGACAAAGGTTGCTCCCACTGTAGTTGATTGACATGAGCGTCTTATCTTAGACCCGCCCTAAACGAGCTGTGAACAGTCCGACTCTTGACCGCCATTGTTTCGACTCTGGTGCAGGGGAAGACAAGAATGTCTCTGATTGAAGTGTTCTGTTGTTGGATGTAATAATGAACACAGCAGTCGTCATTTACTCCCGACATCTGAGCCACTGAAGATGCAGAGGATTAACGTTACTTTCGTTTTTGAAGGAAGTGCGCCCGGCGATCTACATAAATGTGTCTATGTTTGCGTAAATCTTTCGTGATCCAGCTTCACATACAGCAGAAGTGAGTATAAGAGTTTTTTCTATGCATCTTTGCAAATCGCCTTTCTTAATAATGAGCTAGTTAGCAAGTTTCGTGGCTAAAGTAAACAGTCTCTCTAAGCAGGGCTCCTCAGCCAACAGAAAAGAGGGGCGGGGTGAGCAGAGCTCATTAGCATTTAAAGGAACATGCAACAGAATGGCTCGCTCAAAAATGTCTGATTTTGACATCTCATTTAGAACCTAAAGCAGGGGTGCTCAACCCTGGTCCCGGAGATCGACTTTCCTGCAGAGTTCAGCTCCAACCCTGACCAAATACACCTGAACCAGCTAATTAGGATCTCAAGGAGCGCTTGCTAATTACAGACAGGTGTGTTTGATTAGGGTTGGAACTAAACTCTGCAGGAAAGTTGATCTCCAGGAACAGGGTTGGGCACCCCTGCCCTAAAGAATCATATCGACTTGTGGAAAATGAGCATCTGATGACCTCTTTAATACTTGTTCAATTTAGATTTAGAGGGATAGTACACATTCACAAACATATTTGTAAATACAGTAACATTTCAACTAATGCATGAACTGCTTTTTTGTTTTGAATTTTTGAACCTCTTTCTGAACCTAAAAATTGTTTATCTTTTGAAATTTCATATTTTTTGTTAGCTGTATACCACCTGGAGTAACAGTAATAGCTAAAATTCTTTTGGAATATATCTGTCCTACTTCCTCCTCAGTACTTGACTGTTACTCTGAAGACCGTATGTATTTGAACACCGAATTTCATCCTATGTTGTAGACTTGCTGCCTGTAATCTCACTTGTCAGTGCTGTGAAAGTTTGTCTTCATCTCTACAATCATCAAACTCACTGAGATAGCTGGACCTGAGTCACAATGACCTTCAGGATTCAGGAGTGAAACTTTTGTCTGGTGGACTGAAGAGTTCACACTGTCAACTCAACATACTGAGGTATGAAAACTAAAAGTTCACGTGCTTATGAAATTAAAAATGGCCTCTCCTCTGATCCTGATCTCCTGGGTGTTTGTAATATATCAGAAGATCCCAATGTGTCTGAAGACTTTGGCTTTGTATTTGCTTCAGCTTGTTGTTTTAACAATATTTTTTATTATTTAAAATATCAAAGTACAGAGGATTGGACATTTCTGCTAGATCATATTTTTACAAGTATTTTCTGTTTCTATCAGATTTCGTCATGGGTGAAATTGTACATTACATTTTTGTAAGTACAGGCATGTGTGCTAATTGGGAATTTAACCTCTGACTTAGCATTGTTATTGCTAGTAGAACTGCATAAACCCATATGTCATGGTGATGTGACAACAAGGTTTCATAGTATCTGACTAATAGAGCACTGCAACCATGATGTCCAAAAACACTCTGTTTGTCCTGAAAAAAAATATTTTAACCCACCATCTTTCATTAATAAACCATATTTCACCATGTGTTTTAGACTTGCTGGCTGTAATCTCACTGTTCAGTGCTGTAAAATTTTGTCTTCATCTCTAAAATCATCAAACTCACTGAGAGAGCTGGACTTGAGTCACAATGACCTGCAGGATTCAGGTGTGAAGCTTCTGTCTGATGGACTAAAGAATTCACACTGTCAACTCAACATACTGAGGTAGGAAAAACAGATAAAGGTTCACTTGGTTATTAAATTAAAAATGTCCTCTGCTCTGGTCCTTATCTCCTGGGTGTTTGTAAAATATCAGCAGACCTCAGTATGTCTGAAGCCAGTTGTTTTTTAGCTGTCGGCAACTAAGAGTGCTGATTATTCCAGGCTGAAAATGGTTCCTAACTGTGCTGTGCTGGACTGAGCTTAAATGGAACCGTTCCTTATCGTTCTTGGCCCGATGGTAGAAAAGCGGCTATTGAGTAAAACACTGAACCCAAAGTTACTCAAGCTGAAATAAACCTGTAATCAGTGTTTTTGTATGTGTGTTTGTAGATTATCTGGCTGTATGGTTACAGAGGAAGGCTGTTGTTTTCTGGCTTTAGCTCTGAGTTCAAACCCCTCACACCTGAGAGAGCTGGATCTGAGCTACAATCACCCAGGACAATCATTAGTCAAGCTGCTCTCTGACCCAAAATACAGACTGGACAAACTCAAGTATGTTCAACACAAACAATCATGTGTTTTTTGTGTTGGAATGTTCCATGCTCACAGTACATGTATACACACACATAATGCACAGAAAAATAAAAAAGTGTCTGTGACTGAAGATGATCTTGATTCATCTTAACAGCTGCTTGTGACTCATAACAGCAGCATGTGAGAAACAGACTCAAGTCTCTGATCCGTAAAACATCAATTCAAAGGTTGTTGCTGCTCTAGAATGTAAATTCACATTGCTGTCAGAGATATGAAACAAAACCAGATCCAATATATAAAGCAGATCAGCTCAGTGCAGCTGAACAGCAAGAGATTTCTGCAGTTAGAATAGAATAGAATAGAATAGTTAGATACAAATAGATAAAAGTGATTAAAAGTGATCAGTGATTGTAAATTTGATGTAGTCAAATTTTATCTTTATTTGCATTCCTCATAAGTCCACTGCAGAGTTTTCATGTTTGCAATGTAAAAGCTTACAAAATTTTGCCTGCTTATGAGAAAAATTACATTATTATTTGGTTGAGAGATCCGTCTTCAATATAATGCACATTTTGTTTTTATTAAAAAATCTTCATTATGTAAATTGAGTGTGAAATCTTTTGCTTATAGCGTGGATCATGGAGGAGAAATCAGGATTATAACAGGACCACAGAAATGTAGGTCACATACACATACTATTATTATTTATATGCATTTACTAGTTGAATTAACAGATTTGTTTTGTGCACAATCCCTAAACACAACTCTTACATAAACCTTTTGGCATGTTTAATTTTAAAGCCATTTATTAATAACTATCATTGTTGCTTTGTTAAGGCCATACACACTGCAACAACAAACTCTAACAAACATGTTTTTAAGCAGTATGATTTGATATAAATGTTGTAATCTCTTGTCTTGTGCTCAGATGCATGTGATATCACTCTGGATTCAAACACAGCAAACACTCATCTCATTCTCTCTGAGAGGAACAGAAAGATGAAATGTGTGAAAGAAAAGCAGCCGTATCCTGATCATCCAGACAGATTTATGTGTCATCAGGTTCTGTGCAGAGAGAGTCTGTCTGGACACTGTTACTGGGAGGCTGAATGGGGCGGGTCTTGGGTTTATATAACAGTAGCATATAAAGGAATCAGTAGGAAAGGACAGAGTGATGACTGTTTGTTTGGATCCAATAAATGGTCCTGGAGTTTGCACTGTTATAAGGGTGGTTTCACTGCCTGTCATAATAATATGATCATGATCATAACTGCCCCTTCACTTCGCTCTAACAGAGTAGGAGTGTATCTGAACTGGTCGGCCGGCACTCTGTCCTTCTACAGCATCTCTGACACACACACACTCATGCATATACACACATTTAGCAGCACATTCACTGAACCCCTCTTTGCTGGATTTAGAGTTTTTTCTGATAGTTTAGTGTCTCTGTGTGGAATTAAACCTGTAAGGAGTTGAAGCTGTAATTTGAGTGATAGATACACACTCACATTTTCTCTCTCTTTAACTCAAACAGCTGGTAATTCTCCCTTTTGTAATTTTACTTTGGGGTCATATAAAAATACACATTCCCTTTTACTCAAGATTACTCAGATATCATCAGTACTCAGCCTCAACATGACTGTACCTGCATTTTAAATTCCACATTTCATTTTGTGTTTTAGGGTTACAGGTAATGTCCGTAAACTTAACGGAAGAAGGTAGAAAATTGCGAGTACCTTTTATGTTTTTCTAAACATTTTTTCTTACAATGTGTCTACTTTAATTCACATGTGAAGTGTTAGACAACACTCTCCAACTCTCTCCAAGCTGATGTGCTGCTTGGCTGATGAGTTGATCAATGGTTTTCTTTTTTTTGTGTAATTTAAAGGGAAAATGCATGCCTTTTTAAATCATTTGAGTCACTTTTTGCTAAAAAGCTGCCAAATAAATGTTTAAAATGGCTTTTGTCTTTTGCGGGGAAATTAGTTGCAAGGGTAGTCTGAAAAGTTAAATTCAATTAAATTTAGCAACAAAATTGCTAAGTTGGCAACACTGTACCAGGTGGAATGTTTTGTTTTTCACTCAAAGTTGGTAAGTGCTTGCGATTTCAAAAAGATTTCTTCCTCTAAATAGAGGCCTGCTCTATATAGACTATATGTTTGAATTTGTGTACATTGTGATGTATGATATAACTTTCCTTGTTCTATCTTATTTGTGTTGTTTTATGTTTTGGGGAAGTTTGGAAGGTGCTAACATAATGTTTTACAATATTTCTGCTTTACTGTATTTTTCGTTACATCGTTGGGCCAGGGGGTGGCGACAATTGACCATATGCACGGATTACTTGCTTATTTTAGACAAGCCAGCTCAGTCATTTCCAGTCAAAAGTACTGTGTCATGATAGGAGTGTGCTTTGCTCGTTTTCACTACATAATCCATTCACAATTCAAAGAAACGTTTTGTTTGTCTAAGAGGACCAAACGTCCATGTATACCGTTTCAAGAACGACACACCCGAGTGTAAATGATTCAGACTAAATTCAGAGTAACAAAACTAAAGCAGTAACAAGTTTGTGTTGGTTGAATAGGCTATTTAATAGCTTTTACAGTTCAAGATAAAAATTTTATTAAATGTATGTAAAAAGATGTAGTTATTAAATTAAATCTAAAATATTTCAAACTCATATTGATTCATATTGAATGCATTATTTAATTCTTATACCATTAATATTTAACTTATTTAATTTGTAGTGAACTATATATTTAAATAATTCACCCCTATAGGCTGTTTGTGTCTCAGCTTATTTATTTATTTTAATGACTTTCTGCACTTGCTATACTATATACTTAAGTGCAGTAAAAGTACTAAAATTTGTTATACTAGTAATTTTATAATAAATCGAAAAGCAAGCTGTGAAAAAACTATGGGAGTTGAAATGGCAGCTGGTTATAAGGGTAATTTCATGTCATTTTCATCTTAAAAAGTCGTTTTCCGTGAAAAAGCATTTTTTCATGTCGTCTTTATGAATAAAAAGTAAATCTTTGAAGTGAATTTTACTGCACAGCTGTAGAGTTGAAAAATAATAAAGGCTTTAAAATATTACAAGATTTTAAAAATGTGTTCATGACTATGAAGGCAAGTTATTGATTATCAAGAATACTATTAAGATGTCGTTGAAGAGAAGCATCTCTAGCTTGCTAACCTTAGATTAAACAGTTATGACAGTGTTTAGCTGTCAGCATTTAAATGTACAACTACGTGTCTATTTACTCTCCTGGGATTACCAGGCTCAGAATTTAAATTATATGTTGTTAAATAATATGAAATTGAATGTTCGTGACGCTATCATTATTTACGATGTTGCAATTATTATTTTTCTCAACATACAACATACAGTGAGGAACATAACATTTTAAAAAGATAGATCAGGATTTTATTCTCGCCTGCCATTTTATTTATAGCAATAGACTGCAGCTTGTTGATTCTCTTTTCTCATTGGCCATGTGATGCTGTCGAAACGAAAGTGAATCTGTTTTAAAAGAAACCATTTCAAGAGAGGAAGGAAGAACAGGCAACATGGCAAGAAAGCTATTTGTGAATAATGTGAATAATTTAAAAATCTAAAGACAGAAATCATAACCTGAGTGAAACTTTTGTTTGATGTTCTTCATTGTCAAGACAGAGGTAGGCTTGAACAAACTTTCTCATTAATAAATCAGTGTGGATGTAAGCCCTTCAGTTCAGGCAAGGGGAGGGGCGACAATCGGGGGATTTTTGTATGTGAGGACTGCTGATCTTCTTGCCGAGGCTACCGTGCTGGGACGTGGGCTGACGTGTGCGATGCGATTGGGAGGGGATAGTTGGTAGTTTTGAGTTTCCCTAACTATAGTTCTCCCGAATGCTGTACCCCATGTCCGGTAGCGGGTAAGAGGGCCAGCAGTTAATTATCGCCCTTTATTGACTCCTGTATTTATTAAGTGTTTTCTTCGCCAGGAGTCCTGTTTTATTGTGAATTATTATCGGTTCCCCGGCGCTTGTATTTGTAAGTGTGTGTGTGTGTAGGGGGGTATTAGGGCAGGTTATAATCATTCATGTGCCATTTTCATGTTGTTTATTATTATTAGTAGTCTTGGCATTTATTGATATGTAACTGATGCACTCATAGATTTTTGTACCCCTGGTGTTTGCTGTGTAATGAAATTGTGTATAATTGGTATGCACATTAACTAATTTTAAGATGTTGAAGCCCTCTGCTAAATACCTTCCTGCTCGCTGATTGCATACTGGTTCTAGGTAATTTGTGATTTGCCAAATACATTAGTAATTGAAGTATTTTTGTGACAACCACCTTAACCTGCTGTTCTGCCCTTGAGGTTTTAATATCTGTATTATTGTATAAGAATAAAAGTGTAATTTGCATTTATTAAGGTTGTGTGCTTGAGTCTCCTCGGCTATTAATGCCCAAATACATTTATCTGGTCCGGTTAAGAACCATTTGGTCAGATGATTAAATAGTTTCTACTGAGAGTTTTTCTTACTCGTATTGATTCTCAGAGGTTTTTTTCGGAATGTATTAAACTGGAACTTTTGAGCCACACTTTTAATATGCTGTAAAATTGTGTGGCAGAGATTTTATTATTCCTCTTGTATGTCTAAAGAAGTTAATTTGGTTGCATATTTGTGTCTTTTTATGTAGCACTGCCTGTGAAATGAGTCTGTATGAGAAGAGAGAGGATGAGCATGTTCAGACACATAAAGCAGCATCTCCAGAACCCAGCTGTGTGTCTATGAAGAGTGACGGCTCCATGGGAATCCCTCCTCTTCTCAGTGATGTAGCAGAGTGAGTATAATCATTATTTAACTGATGCAGTAAAACATAATCAGTCATTTTCAAAACATTTCAGACAAGCCGGATTCATCTTGGTAGTGATAAAAAAATGACAGGGCCTCATGGCAAAATAAAGTGACAGCTGACTTGTTGATGTAAAGCCAACAGGTTTAAAGGTCATGTCTTGGTCTTTTGAAAGACTATAATAGCTAAAAGTTAGTGTGTGTGAGTGTCAGTGAGCATGTCAAGTTCTTCAATAGCTTTTTTAATTCTGATTTTGGTTGCCTTTGAAATGGGTCAAACCATAGATATTACCTTAGAAATGTAAGAAAATAAGCTAGAAATCTGCAGAAATCTAAAATGCATGTGTATCGTTTAGTTTAATTAAAAGGTTTACCCTCTGTTTATCTGTCTATTTGTTGTTATAGTCATACTGCCCCTCCTCCTCGCAAAGGGCCTCACACCTAAACTGCATGATGGCATTTAGCATGTGGAAAAAGGACTGCCCACAGCAGTGCTAACGAGACTGCTGTGGGTGAGTTGCATATTTTAAGCAGTCAGGGAATTATCAGCTAAAAGTGTTCAAAACACAACACAAATAACTATTTTATTGTGGATTTATCCTGTAGTGAACTTTTTGGGCATCTGTTAATATATGTCTGGTGTTGAATGTGTTGTTTTATGTTGAGTTGTTTTGACATTCTAAGATAAACATCTTTAAATGTGTGTGCGTTCCGGCCTCCTTCCTGTAACTAAGAACTTTGTTACATTTACATATTCAGTGATTATAGCGTGATAAAATGTTGCTCAGATACTGAGGTGGAAGAGCAGTCAGGCTTTATAGATTGCATTTTTGCCCTCCTTCTATTTACAGCGGCGTTGGTTCTCTAGAATTACTTTTTTCCATTAATTTCTCCCATGCAAGGTAAAATTACAACATTATGTAAAGCATAAGAACATTTGAAAACCTGACAAAAAGACAAAGGTACATTTGCAGTGCTTTATAGGAGTGGGTGGAGCTAAAGAGCTTCAACAAAAGTATATACTATTGATTAAGTACTGGTTATTTGTAATTTTATGTTCGTGACCTGTCTTTCACCAAACAGAGAAGGATTGTGTTAGTGTGATTAACATTCATTTAGAAACAGAAATTAAAAAGCACATCCAATAGTAATATTTTAGTGATTCTCATTTTTGATTATTCCTCCTCTACTTCTCCTTGGTTTTCCACAGCATTGCCTGTAAAATGAATCTCTGTGAGATGAGAAAGAAGGATGTTCACACACATAAAGCAGCATCTCCAGAACCAAGCTGTGTGTCTGTGAAGAGTGACGGCTCCATGGGAATCCCTCCTCTTCTCAGTTATGGATCAGTGACACCTGTCCCTGAGTAAGTATAAAACTGA
This sequence comes from Labeo catla, assembly GCA_012976165.1. Lineage (NCBI taxonomy): Eukaryota > Metazoa > Chordata > Actinopteri > Cypriniformes > Cyprinidae > Labeo > Labeo catla. The sequence continues at coordinate 96,268 of VONZ01001619.1, read as the reverse complement.
TAAGCAAAGATGTTGACCTAGGAACATGTTCTACTTAGGTAAACCATGTTCTGCATTATTTGTCCATTATCCATATTATCTGTCCCCCAGATGCAGTGCATCATAAATGGTAAAGGTGTTGTTTAAACTTTATGTAATGAAATGTAATGATTACTTTGAAGTGGTCAGTGTAAGCTGTAGTTTGTCAGCTGTAATTCTACAACTTACAAAGTTGAACCTGTGGATGAAGCGGAAGCAGGTTCTAGTGACTCTAGGGTGATGAAATAATGTTATAATAATGAAATAATATTTCACAATAATGCATCAGTGTAAAGTGCATCATTCAACTACAGAATGTAGTAAGGTACAATCTGACTAATGGGACCATCATCATGCCCAAGCCTCAAAACATATTAAGTTTAAAGGACTTTGGAGAGGTTTGGAATAATTTCTAAAGCTTACATTTGTCAAAATTCAAGTTTTGGCTTGAAAAAGCCTCCCTTTAATTCATTTAGAACTGTTTTTTTTTGTTTATTATTATATTCCAGTTTTTACCATTCTAAAATAATATACTAACTTCACTGTAGCATGCACACACAGTTTTTGTGTTCTTATGCATTTCACAGTTTTCCCTGTTCATCTCAATGTTTCTAAAGAGTAGGAAGAGGCAATGTGAGCAGACCAGTGATGCAGCACATTTCTCTTCAACCAGTGCATGATGACCTACAGAGAGTCAAAGACCAACACAAAACCAGCATGAAGAACAAGTATGACAGATTATTTGAGGGAATCAAACTAGAAGAGAATCAAACGCTCCTGAACAGGATCTACACACAGCTCTACATCATAGAGGGAGAGAGTGAAGGAGTGAATGAAGAACATGAGGTTTTACAGATGGAGAAAACAGCCAGAAAACAAGACACTCCAATCTACTGCAATGACATCTTTAAACCCTTACATCAACCAGGATGTGAGGAGAAAGACAAAATCAAGATTGTTCTTACAAAAGGCATCGCTGGAATTGGAAAAACCGTCTCTGTGCAAAAGTTCATTATAGACTGGACTGAGAGAAAAGCCAATCAGGATGTAGATTTCATGTTTGTGCTTCCATTTCGAGAGCTGAACTTGATTAAAGATCACCAGTACAGTCTTCACAGACTTCTGCTGGACTTTCATCCTGAACTTCATGATCTGGATTCAAAGATTTATGAGGAGTGTAAAGTTGTGTTCATCTTTGATGGTCTGGATGAAAGCAAAATTACACTGATGTTTTCAGGTGATGAGAAAGTTTGTGATTTGAATGAGTCTTCATCAGTGGGTGTGTTGATGTCAAACCTCATCAGAGGAGAGCTGCTTCCCTCTGCTCTCATATGGATCACCTCCAGACCAGCAGCAGCCAATCAGATCCCCTCAAAATACATCAACTGTGTGACAGAAATTCAGGGATTCAATGATTCTCAGAAGGAGGAATATTTCAGGAAGAGAATCAGTGATGAGCATCAAGCCAGCAGAATCATCTCACACATTAGAAGATCAAGAAGCCTCAACATCATGTGTCACATCCCTGTCTTCTGCTGGATCTCAGCCACTGTGCTTCAAAACCTCCTGAAACAAAAGTACAGTGCAGAAATCCCTCAAACTCTGACTGAAATGTACATCCACTTCCTGCTGACTCAGATCAACATGAGGAATCAGAAGTATGATGAGAAAGAAACGAAGAAACTCTCGAAGTCCAACAAAGATGTGATTGTAAAACTTGCTAAACTGGCTTTCAAACAGCTGATGAAGGGCAATGTGATGTTCTATGAGGAGGACCTGATTGAAAGTGGCATAGATGTCACTGACGCCTCAGTGTATTCTGGGATTTGCACTGAGATCTTTAAGGAGGAATCTGTGATTCATCAGAGGAAAGTCTACTGCTTCATTCATCTGAGCTTTCAGGAGTTTCTAGCTGCTTTCTTTATGTTTTACTGCCATGTCACCAAGAACACAGAATCACTGAAGTCATTTCTGAATAAAATATGCCAGCAGTGCAGTCTCTCTCTGTATAGTCTACTAAAATTAGCAGTTGATAAAGCCTTACAGAGTGAAAATGGACAACTGGCTCTTTTCCTGCGGTTCCTGCTGGGCGTCTCACTTAAGTCCAATCAGAGACTCTTAAAGGATCTACTGACACACACAGTGGACAGCTCAAAAACCATCAAGAAAATCACACAAGGCATTAAAGACAAACTCAAGGCTGATGAGCATCTCTCAGCTGACAGATGCATCAATCTGTTTCTCTGTCTGCTGGAAATGAAGTATCAGACTCTGTACAGAGAGATTCAGGAGTTTGTGAAATCAGAGAATAACTCAGTGAATCAGCTCTCTTCGTCTTACTGTTCAGCAATTGCCTACATGCTTCAGATATCAGAGGAGGTGCTGGATGAGTTTGATCTGAAGAAATACAACACATCATGTGAGGGTAGAAGGAGACTGATACCAGCTGTGGTGAACTCCAGAAAAGCTCTGTGAGTATTAATTTGTATGATTTATTGAGACACAGTAACATTTTAATTCTGCCATCAAATCATGACTCTGATTTCTTTGATATGCCAGTAATTTAAAGGGAAATCAGAAGCTGTTTAAAGAGACATAACTGTCTGAGACAGATTTTTAATAGACTTAATTTTTAATCTCAGAAGTGTTTATTCTCATTCCACACAACTTGAGTAACCACATGAACGTGTTTAGTAAAATTTTGTCAAATTTTGTCATTTTATTTTTTTGCTGTTAGTTGTGTACCACATGGAGTAACAGTAATAGCTACAATTCTTTTGGAGTTTATCTGTCCTACTTCCTCCTTATTACTTGACTGTGACTCTGAAGCCACATGTTTTTGAACAATGATGTCTTGCTAAAAAACATATTTCATCCTGTGTTATAGACTTGCTGACTGTAATCTCACTGATCAGTGCTGTGAAAGTTTGTCTTCATGTCTACAATCATCAAACTCACTGAGAGAGCTGGACTTGAGTAACAATGACCTTCAGGATTCAGGAGTAAAGCTTCTGTCTGATGGACTGAAGAGTTCACACTGTCAACTCAACATACTGATGTAAGAAAATTGCAAATATCCAAGTATAGAGGTCTGGACATCGCTGCTACATTATATATGTTTACATGTATTTCCTGTTATATATCAGATTTTGTCATGGGTGAAATTGTACATTCATGACTTAAATTTTACCAGTACAGGTATGTGTGGGAATTGAATCTCTGACTTAAGCATTGTAATTTCCAGTAGAGCTACATGAACCCATATGTTATGCTGAAGTCAGAACAAAGTTTCGTACTCTCTGACTAATAGAGCGCTGCAGTCATGATGTCAAAACCACTCTGTTTGGCCATATTTCCAGTCAATACTTCGAGTTTACCATCTGATGAACGACAGAATATTAGTCACATAAAATATTGTCCCACCATCTCTTTATCTGTATTTCATCGTTTGTTTTAGACTTGCTTGCTGTAATCTCACTGCTCAATGCTGTAAAAGTTTGTCTGCATGTCTACAATCATCAAACTCACTGAGAGAGCTGGACTTGAGTAACAATGACCTGCAGGATTCAGGAGTGAAGCTTCTATCTATTGGACTGAAGAGTTCACACTGTCAACTCAACATACTGAGGTAAGAAAAAAAGATAAAGAGTCACTCGGTTACGGAATTAAAGATGCCATCTGCTCTGGTCCTGATCTCATAGGTGTTTGAATCAGCAGAAACCAGTGTGTCTGAAACCTGTTGTTTTTGAAAATTATTTATCAACTGATTACCTTTTTATGTTTGTGAGAAGTGGAGATGAACAGAAACTGTTGAGATAAGTGTATGAATCAGTTTAAAGATCTCCAGTCCCAGATGATGTGATATTGAGTGTTTGTGTGTGTTTGTAGATTGTCTGGGTGTATGGTGACAGAGGAAGGCTGTTGTTTTTTGGCTTCAGCTCTGAGATCAAACCCCTCACACCTGAGAGAGCTGGATCTGAGCTACAATCACCCAGGACAATCATTAGTCAGACTGCTCTCTGATCCAAACTACAGACTGGACAAACTCAAGTATGTTCAACACTAACATCCTGTCATGTGTATTTGTACATTAATGCACTATATAACTCACATGTACAGCTGCAATCAAAATTATTTAACCCCATTGACCTGAAAGACATTTTACTGCTGAGAACTAACAAATGAATCAGTAAACCTAATTTACTCTAAACATTGATTCATTCAACCACCAAATGTCAAATTTTGGGCAAAATCTTTTATTCTTTATAACCTCTTCTTCTTGGTCAGGAGTGGCATTTAGTAAGGTGTCCTGACATACTGTAAGGCCATGCTTGTTTAGTGCTCTTCTTGTGCTCTAAAAATAAAATGTTGTCATTTGCAGTAATTTGCAGGTTTTTCTTAGCTGCTCTGAGCAAACATTTTATTCCTCTTGATGATATTGTGCTTTTACTTAAACGCTCTGAAAGGTTTTCTGCAACACTTTTTAAACGTATGCGTTATACTGACAGCTGTATTTCTAGGAACTTTTGTGCCCTACTATATAAACAAGTGATTTAAAAACAACGTTGAATAAGGGTTGAATAATTATGATATAGCTGTATTACACAAAATTTCTGTAACTAAAAAATATTACTTGTATATTGATATTATCACCTTTAATATGCCAATAAACTGTAGATATGAAATTTAAAAAAGTTCTTCAGCTTCAGAAAAGCATGCACTTGTAAATTATTACAGTCTTGAATAATTTTGATTGCAGCTATATACAGATCCATGCATACAGCACATATATAGACATACATACTGCACAGGAAAATAATGATGTGTTTGAACTGTGATTAAAGATGATCTTGATTCCATAGGTTTATATATAATTACAAAGTACTGTATAAATTCTTTGTAATTAAGTACAGTTTTGGATATAATAGCAGCACTGGAGAGTCAGACTCAAGCCTCTGATCTGAAAACATCAATTTAAAACTTGCTGCTGCTCTAGAAAGTAAATTCTCATTGCTGTCAAAGACATGAAGCAAAAACAGATTGAAACAGGTCACAGATTAAATGAGAAAAAATGGTATTTGACCTCATGAAACAGAATAAAGCAGATCAGCTCAGTGCATCTGAACAGCAAGAAATTTTGTAGATGAATATTGGTTATTGAATAAAACATTTGCACAAATGAAAGAATATAGACAGATGATTAATTTTATATTTTTACCATTCTTTTTTTTTTTTTAAGTGTGGATCATAGAGGAGAGTTCAGAATTACAGCAGGACTACAGAAATGTAGGTCTCTTTAACACACACATATACCTTTTGATCATGGCCTTTTTTCGGGTTTGTGTGTTATAAATGTAATCTCTCTTGTGTTCAGATGCATGCAATCTCACATTGGATCCAAACACAGCAAACACTCATCTCACTTTGTCTGAGAGGAGCAGAAAAGTAACACGTGTGACAGAGAAGCAGCTATATCCTGATCATCCAGAGAGATTTGAGAGTCATCAGGTTCTGTGTAGAGAAAGTCTGATTGGACACTGTTACTGGGAGGCTGAATGGAGTGGCGCAGGGCTTAACATATCAATGACATACAAAGGAATCAGCAGGAAAGGACATGGTGATAACTCATTGTTTGGATATAATGAAATGTCCTGGAGTCTGAACTGCTCATATAACAGTTTTACTTTGTGGCACAATAAAAAAACAGACAAATCAGTCCCTTCATCTCGCTTTAACAGAGTAGGAGTGTATCTGGACTGGTCGGCTGGCATTCTGTCTTTCTACAGCATCTCTGACACACACAAATTCACACACTTACACACATTTAACAGCACATTTACTGAACCCCTCTATGCTGGATTTAGATTTTATTATCCTGATAGCTCAGTCTCTTTGTGTGAGATTAAACGGCTTCCTGTAGCCCAGGACACATCAAACCGAAGATCAGCATTCACAAGAAAAACACACAAAGCAGGCAAAGAACTTAACCTTAATCCTCACACGTAACTTTATCACTGACAACCACCTTGGTACTCCATTAAATTACTCTGTCTCATCTTTCTGTACTTCTCTGTCACTCTTTTTTCATGTTCACCAATGACTCCTCTGTTCTCCTTTTGCTGAAACCTTCATGTCTCCTCTACACGCTTCTCCTCCCCATTAACTACTACTCTTGATGTCAATCAAGATAACGTCACTGTCCTAAACAATCCTACCTTGATAACATTTTCTCACTTCCAGTTCAGTCACATATGCTCTTCACAACAGTAAAACCAAATTAAGAGGAAATGGTGCAAGACAAAAGACCAACTTGACAAATCACCCATTATTTCTTACTGGACTTCTGTCCACCCTTTCTGACTTGGGCATCACAAGTCCTGCATTTTGATGCCTTTTTATTCTTTCCTCGCAGGCAGATCCTTCAAGTTTCCATGCAGAGTCACATCAGCTGGATGGGGTTCTTTAAAGTTCAGTGCACACTCCTTTTATTTGTTTACAAAACCTTACTGGGCTCATTCATACTTGTGCACAGCTTCTTCTACCACTGCTATGCAGATGATACAGCTCTATCTGTAATTTCAACCTGATGATCCCACTGTCTCAACCTATATATCTGCCATGTACTGTATCTCTGATGAAGAATTTGATGAGAAACATATCAGTTTGCTGTATTTGATTTTCACAAATCTTAGCACAGTTTAAGACATTAAGATCTCTTTTAAATTTCTTTCGTCATTTACAAATTCCTAATGAGCTCAATCCAAACCTTGTATGTTTCTAATTTTAAATTTGTACCTAATTTAATCTGTTAATGACAAAAATTAACTTGAGCGCTTAGATAAGAGGTCTGTCTTAAATTTAATGTTACAAAATCTTCATTATGTAAAATGAGTGTGAAATCTTCTGTTTTTAGAGTGTGAATAATGGAAGTGAGTTCAGGCTCTGTAGTTGTGTACAGTAGTGTAGATGTAAGAAATAAATGAGGTGAACATAATGGTGTAGATGTCCTTCTGTAGATATGCTGGTGTAGATGTAATTCTTTGTTTTCCAAACCGCAGCTTTTTCTACAGGCAAACACAGTATGATGTCACTGAAACTGAACCTCTTTGAAATTTACTGCCAGGATGAAGATTTCCAGAAACTCCAGTTACAGTGTTTTTTTTTCGAACAACATGTACATAACAAAAGTGCCAAGGGTATACACAAAAGATATAAAAAGTACATGTATAGGGGCAAAAGCCAAAAGCCCCTAAATCCATCTGACATATTTCTTTAAAATGAGCAATTCTTTCTGGCTACTTTGTGTAGGTTTCTAAGTAAGTACTGGTACTTCTGATTGGGCTGAGGCTGGAATTTAGCGAAATTGAAGTAAAAGTATTTGATGGACGTATACTATGTGTCAGCATTCACTCAGTATCATTATTTCATTTTTGACCGAGATGGCTTTTAGCTGGTTTTGCATCTGAACTCTTCATATATATATATATATATATATATATATATATAAAATGTATACAAAAGTACATAAACTATACAAGAATATAAAGAACCAACAAATAAAATAAATTAAAAAATAAATACAAGAAAATAAAATAAAATACAGACACAATAAAATAAAATAAATAAAGAAATGACAGGCCTTGCTAAATCACAGTAACTTAAATGTATCAAACAAATACACAGTTTTTAAAGCTTTTTTGTTTGTACTGTCCTTAATAGTACTTATATAAATGTCTAATTCTTTAAGTACCACAGAAAAAAGAGGTTTCTGATTGCTGAATTTACAACGATGAATATGAAACTTAAGTATAATTAAGAGACTGATAAGGTAAGCCTCATTTTCCAGCTTCTTGTCATCCGGTTGCAGTGTTGTTGTTGTTTTTTTAACGAATTTGTGTGTGTGTGTGTGTGTGTTTCCCTTTTATTGTTATAGGATCCGGTTGCAGTGTTGCTTTTTGTAATTCAAGAAAAGATTGAACATTACAAAAATATTAAATATTAACAAGTAAATCCAGATATAGATTTACAAAATAGATTAAAAAAAAAAAATAAAAAATAAAAATAAAAATAAAAAAAATATTTATATATAAACATAAAATAAAGCAAAAACCATTGAAACAACTAAACAATAGTTAACATTTTCTTCCTTTTTCCTTAGGACATATTCAACAGTTGCAACGGGGGAGCTATATCAGAAAAGAATTTTCCCATGAAATCTAACAGTATGACATTCTTTTTATTATTAATTTGCATTAGAGACTTTTTCAAAATCTCCATTCGGTTGCAGTGTTGTTAAAACCGGAGCTTTTGGCTTATGACGTCGGAAAGCGTGCTTTACATGCTTATTTCACTGTTTACAAAACACACCGTATGCTTCAAATGATTATTAATATGTAGCCTATAAATATGCACTATTTTAGCAACAAGACAAGGTGAAGTAGTTGTTGTGGAAAAAAAACTAATAAAGAATAGCATTGTTGTCCCTTCCACCGTGTTTAAAGTTTATGGCCTGGCCCGCCCAACTTGGAAACTTTGGTATCAAAATTATCTCTGAGTTTCCCAGTAGTAATATACTATTTGAAATGCACGCCAGTAACTTGCGGTGCATTGTGGGTAATGTAGTTCATGACTCAAAGCCTGTTACATTGGTTAAGGAAAAAAATAGGTGTTCATTGTTTGTCTAATTAATTTCCAGAATTCATTCAGCTTATTAGGTCTATATAAAATAATATGATTCTGCTGAAATGCTATACACATTATTAAGTGGAACAATTTTAGAAACTTCTGATTGGCCAACATGGCTTTACGGTTAGAGTTATCGCCACCTGTTGGTTTGGCATGCTCTTGACAGCGCTTTATAGCGTGTTTTTGCGTTTGTGTTTTTGCGTAATGTGGATGAGATTTTTATTTTTTATTTTTTTAAAGGAGGAAAAACTCCGTTTATAATTTTTTTTATACCAGTGTATGTGTAGACTAGGCCGATCAGATCAGCCGTTTCTTACCTAGGTGCAGAGAGAGAGAGACTGAGCAAGGGATGATCCATATTTCATTAAAGGGAAGGGGTTGGGGTATATATTACATTTATGCAGTGTGGAAATTGTGTTTTACATCGCATTTAATCTTGGTGCTCAAACATTAAAACTGCACTACGGCCTTATACGGAATGTGTTTGTTTAGAAGAAAGTTTTATGTTCTTTTGTGTTGCCAAAATGGTATACCCCTCTCTCGGATCAATGGTACATTCCCCAGGTGTTGCGTTGTGGACTGTCTGTAAGTGTGTAGGAATCCCTGAGAGAGGTACGTGTGTCTGTTCATAGATAACTCAAATAAGCTCCTAAAGCATATTAAATAGGTTACGATGAAATCAGAATAAAATTTGGTGGTGATACTGTTGTTAAATTAAAGGTTGGTAATGTTATGTACAACGTATAAACTGTATCGCTTTAAACACGTAATTGTGCCGTGTTTTAAGCACGGTATAACATCTGAAATGTCAGTTTATGTCTTTTGTTCATTTTTATACATGCATGAAGAGTCTTGTTAATATTTATCTGAGTCTTATGCTGCCTTCGCGTGTTATAGGATATTTGAGTGTAAGTTAATGTAATTTGAATATGAAGTCCTGATTACGAGCTTGTCGCTTTTAGGTGGTTAATTGTTCGAAAGAATAAAATGTAGATATAAATGTTCATATAAACATTTAAGTACCGCGCTAGATAGTCAGATTGCTTACGATTCTGGAATTTAAGTCAAATAACATGCTTATTTCACTGTTTACAAAACACACCCTATGCTTCAAATGATTATTAATATGTAGCCTATAAATATGCACTATTTTAGCAACAAGACAAGGTGAAATAGTTTTTGTGGAAAAGACTAATAAAGAATAGTATTATCCCTTCCAGCAGTAGTATAAAATGCGCGCCAATAAGTTGCGCTGCATTGTGGGTAATGTAGTTCATGACTCAAAGCGTGTTATATTAGTTAAGGAAATTAACTTGCAATGTCTTTTTTCCTTCACCTTATCACCAGAGGCCTCTGTCACCCGTTTATTGAAATGCACTCTTATGCGACACAACTCAATATTCACATAGGACTAATTTAATGTTTATTTAATACATGACAACTTTTGTTAACATTTTAGTATACTAATGTAGATCATGCCCTTTTTCCGGAATAGCACTTTGCAATTTCAAAGAGATCGTTTTTTTAAGCTAGAGCCTGATTTATAGTGTGTTTATTAGAATTTGTGTATTTGTTGTACATTATTTGTGGCATACTTTTTGAAGAAGCACATGAAAGTTAAACATACAGATAACATACAGATGTTTTTTTGTCAGAATACAATACTTTGCAAAATAATGTTTTAAAATTGTAGTGTGAATTTAACCAGATGATTTCTGCTCTGTCTTTTCATACTAGGCTAGTATCCCTGCTTTTTGGTTCCCAGAATGTTCTTGTCCTTACTGCCTAATCATACAATGTGTAAAATATGTGTAACCTATTTCAAAATAAGGACAAGATTTTTGATATCTGGAGCTAAAAAAAAGTATTCCCTTTTGTCCTTATGACCGATATCTATACATTTTAAAATAGTATTTATTTATTTATTTAATTTTATTTTTCTGTTTTACAATTTATTATGTACTTGTGGATAGTAAGTAGTAGTAGTAGGGAGAGCAAGGTAATATGAGAATGTGTTGCAATACAGTTTTTCAGTCATCCTTTCTGCAGTTACTTTGTTCTGTCAGTAGGTGGCAACAAATGACCGCATGATGAGTGAATCATTGAGCCATTCAATTGTTTCAACCGATTCATTCCGCTAAAATAACTCTTCTTGTGGAGCAAAAATAGCAAACCCTCATTTGGTGTTAAAAACTACAGTCAGGATTTACTAAAGACACGCAGTGGGAAATTCTGGACACAGTTATTGAAAAGTCCTGGACACAGTTATTTTTGCCACTATGCAGTTGTAGGATTTTTACTTTCGATTGGTAAATTTATGAGAGGAGAGTATTTATATGAATCATGCAATGTGATTGACTAAGATTTGTGCTTGTCAATTCACTGGTATTTGCAGCATTATTTACTGCCCCCCCAAAAAATGATGTCTTAAAGCAGGTGGTAATTTGCACTGCTCTTGGTAGATTGTGCTGATCATTATGGAAATGAGATCTTTCGTCTCTGTTCTTTAATGTGCATCTTGTCAGTAAATCACCCATAGAATTTTCCCCTCCTATCAGTATGAGGGCTTTTATGGAGTTGCGCGTTAACGCTAATTTGCCCTCTTTAGTAAATCTGGCCCCAAGTAGCCTTTGATATTTTGTCTAAAATGTAAGTCAATATTAATATCTTGTTTACTGCACAGTTGCATACAATTGTAATCAGCGTATGTAGCAAAATGTACAGGTTTACCGAAACTGATATAGCATAATTAAGACATTCATATTTTTATTAAATGTTTCATTCTGTATATTTAAAGATGTATATTATTTTATTTTCCTGTTTTGTGTAATTCAGTAGTGTTGTATGTAAAATGACTCTCTATAAGAAGAAAGAGGAGGATGATGTTTACACACACAAAGTAGCATCTCCAGAGCCCAGCTGTGTGTCTATGAAGAGTGACGCATCCATGGGATTACGGCCTAATCTCTGTGATGGAGCAGTGACCTTTGACCCTGAGTGAGTACCTGAGTTCAAACTTTCAAGGAGTCATTTAGATGCTGAATCCTAAAAACATTGTTAAAGCATGTCATTTGAGTTTTTATCTAGTGCTTTTCCATATGAAGCTTTTCAGCAATGCTCTAAAAATGCTATTGCAACTCCCAGTAACAAACCAAAGGCAACAGTGGAAAGACATAGAAATTGTTGGGACAGGCAGTAGAAGTCTTGCCTGCGATGATTAGACATGTCATGGTCTTAGGGCTCCAGACTGCGACTAAAACCTTCACGTTTGCAACCAAAAATATAAATTTGCGAATGATATATTTGCTATATAAATTTACATGTTATGAATAAAAAATGTATATGCAATGTCTTTTTTCCTGCTTGTTTTGCGATCCATCAAATCTTTTTCTACTACTATAGTACAAAATAAACATGAATGGACATCAAATGGTATATTATAAGATAAAGTACAACTTACTAAATATCTCATGTAGTCATTCAGTGTTTCAAACCATCATTAGTCAGCTAGAAAAAAGTAACTATAAAGAGGAGCAATTTGCTAAATATATGCGCTATATTGCATATTCATGTTTTTACTTAATCTGTTGTCTACATAATAACAGAATGCAAAATAAATTCAACACCTCCTATATAATTTAATGTTACTAACAAAAGAAAAACTCGATGTGTGCAAGACGTATAACAACGTTTAAAGGGTGCATTGAGGAGGAGCCCAAACTACACTCAGTGGCCAAGTGATGCTGACATAGTTATGATATTGGCACAGATTCTGTGTACTAAACAATTTTTTGTGACTGTATACTTTTTGTGACTCAAATTGGAAAAGACATGTAGTTCCCAGTTTAAGTGAACTATAGTTCCCATGGCATCTACAAGATGCATTAAAATGCTTATAATAGGGAAGTAATGCTGTAAATGGAAGGAGACATAAACATGACAGTGTAACTAAAATGTGTTAAAAAAATATATAAAAGAAACAAAACACGTTTATTCTGTAGCAAAAAATAACTTGGCACCTATATCATAATGTTATAATGTGTTTCTCTTGGATCAGTTTTGTTGCTTCTGGCAGATGTTTGCTCTTTACACTCTATCCAGTATTTTAATGTTCTGTGTGTTTTTGTAGTGGTAAAATGAGTGAAAAGAGTGATGAGAAGGCTGATGTTCACACGCATAAAGCAGCATCTCCAGAACCCAGCTGTGTCTCTATGAAGAGTGATGCATCCATGGGGATACAACCTAATCTTAGTGATGGAGCAGTGACTTCTGAGTAAGTACAGTGTGATTTTAGAGCTAAATTGTTTCATGGAAACAGTAAGATAAGGAATTTTGAATTTGAAAATTGTAAATCTTCAGTTGGCAATTGGTAAAGCAAGTCTAATCATGTTTTCTTTGTGTAGTGCTTTTCCAAATATGCTTGAATGTGATATTATATTTGGTGATACTGTATCAATTCTCTCTACACTAATTCTACAATAATTTCTATTAGGGCTGTGTATTGCCAAGAATCTGGCAATATGATACGCATCACGATTCAGGGGTTGCGATACGATATGTTGCGATACATTGCGATATTGTAAACAAGGCAATATATTGGGATATTTCTTATTTTATTAATAGGTCAGAATTTTAGGAAAGCTGTAATTAAGGACACACCACCATATGCAAACCATTTAATGTTATTGAATCACTTTTTGTGCAGTACGAGTAAATAGGGAAAATAAAGTGCTTGCAAGATTCTTTAGTTATTAAATGTATAAAATGTAAGCTTTTATAAACATACATACATATATATATATATGTATGTATTTTAGACCCTGCTTTACAATTTAAGTTTACAATTGCAACCATGTCAGATCTTTTTGATCTGGACTTAAGAATTTGAATCTGAATTTGAATCAGAATCTGAATCAGAATCTGCAAGTGCTTACAGGATTCATAAAGAAAACAAAAGAATTGTAAAACACTACAATAAATACAGATATTGGACATTCTAAGAACCTTTTTGTCCTGAGAATTTCGCAAGTTTTTCAGTTTGGACGCAAGCACCGCCTCAAATGCACAAAACTGCCCCAACACGAGAGATACCAGCAGGCAGCCACGCGGCTACCCCACCGCGCCTGGCGCGAAGGCCCTTTCACGGGACGCTGCAAGCAGCGGAACCGCGGCGCGGGTGCCGTCTTGGCGGCACGGGGTGCTTCTGCTGCACAGACGGGGCTTGGAGCAAACGTTACGTCAAAAGCTGAAATGACGCCACACTTTACACCGAGTCAGGAGCAGGAACTATTCTTTTATCATCCCTTAACGCTAACATTAGCGGCGTGACCTTATGTTAGTATTTCCTGTCACTGTTTAAGTTCAGAGATAAGACTGCAATCTAGCGGTCAGGATATAAGCTGAAAACAAAGCAACTGTCATGAGTCTTGTATGATTTTTTTTTTAATATCGATATTCCGTTTTTGAGAATCGATACAGTATCGCCAAACAAAATTTCACGATACACGTGTATCAATATTTTCTTACATCCCTAATTTCTATACATTTAAGATTTATGGCTGTGTGTTTTTTAAACTGTGATCGCTAGATCCTAGTTCACTAGTTACCACCAATAGAGGAAGAAAAGAATTATACCAGCTCCCGTCATGGTGTACAGAGTTGCAATGTGGACTTATTTTGGGTCCCACTATATAGAATGCCAAAAGGGAATCAAAAAGAGTCATATTGTTTGCGAAATAAACAATACAAAAATCAAATACTCACACTGAATCTAAGAGCACACTTAACATCCCAGCGCTGCCCACGCTGATGAATATGGAAATATAAGCTGTGCACTTTCTTCTGAATAATAAAATAAACAAAAGAATAATTTAAGATATTTTTGGGGACCAGTAAGGTTGAGAACCACTGGTCTAGTGCATGTTGATGTATAAAAAGCAAACGCAGCAAAGGAACACAAAGACGTTAGTATAAATGGGTACTTCTGTTAAGTTGTACCCGTTCTACCAGAAACCAGTATGTGAAATATGTAAAGTTTACAGCATTGACTCTTGAAAATGCATCCAAGACTTTTACACACTGGTTTGTTATTGTGGGGACATTAGAGGCTTCCTAGTAAAACCTTTGTTGACTCTGGCTGGTAGACATCTGTCACTCTGCAAACTAACTGCCATTAATTCAAAGCACTGATGAGGTTGCTTGGCAATACCAAGACCTTCTATACTTTATAGCTTGCCCAGTTTACTTTAAGACAAAGTAAAATTTATTTTTTGTGTACTATGGATAAGAATCCTGCAGCAACTGTTATTGTCAGGGTGTCATTGTACCTTTTTCTCAGTTTACAACTGTTAAATATTCTGTTGTGTTGAGCGTCGTCTAATGCATGCTATTGCAAATTGAACCGTTTGTTAATCTGCTGGATCCATTTTTTTTTTTTTGCTTCTGGTGGTTGGTGGATTTTTGTTTTTCACACTCGGTTTAGCATTATAACATTCTGTGTGTCACACTGGTGACAATCTCAGCAGCACTGGAGAAGGTGAGGTAAAAGGCTGGTAAAAGACACACAGATTAAATATCTCAACATACTCTTAAATTATAAACTTTAATTTGCATTAATCAACAGCGAACTTGCTTCAAAACTGAGTAATGCTCATGAAAAACACATGACCTACACTAACAGAACTGCATTAGATTTGAGTAAGACATATTTATATATGACAGTAGTGGAGCTAAATGCAATATGTTTCTGTTCTGTTTGTTCTTAGTACTGCCTGTAAAATCAGTCTGTCTGAGCAGAGAAAGGAGTTTTCTGCTCAAAAACGTAAAGCAGCATCTCCATCAACTAGCTGTGTGTTTAAAAAGAAATGCAGATCCATGTATTATCCGCCTGAACTCAGTGGTGGAGCAGTGACTTTTAACCCTAAGTGAGTATCATTGTGTTTCTGCTGAACACATTTGTTAATTTTTCTGGATTTTAATCCCTTCTCAAGCTCTCTCTAGTTTGGCAGGGGGTGCATAAATTACATGTCTGAAAAAAAAAGGTTGGTGCTCGTGAGGTCTTCTGACAATTTATGAGATTAATAGTATGTCTTTGCTTACAACTCAATTTAAAGCACCACTGAGTGTTCATAACTTCCAGTGGTGCTCTAATGTGGATTTTGGCCATATGGTGAGGCAGAAATATATTATTTGTAGAATTTTATAATTGGCTAAATGCTGAACCTGTTTAGCATTCTCATGTAAACTTTGTATATTCTTATTCACCCAAAGCGCACAAACCATATATACTGTCATAATCTTTTATTTATAAGCTGTCACAGATGTTTTGAAGTGTTTATGTCAAAGACAGAATGTGAAAGTTTATACTTGTGACTTGTAATATAAATGATACTTTGCTGCATTTCTCAGAATTCAGATTTTTCCCACTTCCTACTTGGAAATAACATCAGAACGCCATTTGAAGTTGAATATTCAACCTGTGAACTTGAGACAGATCGATCAGCCCCGACCCCAGCAAGACGTGTCACTTGGCGTCACTCCCCAGATGGCAGCAAGTCCTGCTTTTAACACACAAAGTGTGATGATACCTTATGACTAGGGCTGTCCCCAACTAAAAAATGTTCAGATCGACTTATAGTCGTTCATGTTAAGTGATTATTCAACTAATCGCATATTTGTATTAATAAACCATGTAATTCATAATAACGAGCCTTTTCTAGTTTAACATTAAAGACTGGTAATGATGCTACTTTCCAGGGGCATTTCCTCCAAGGATGCAAGGGGAGGCAGTGTCTCCTCTCCTCAAAATTTTTATTAAGAAAATAATGAGGCTCTTCACGAGCCTCTTCTTGTTGACTAGTTTAGTCAACTATTAGGGAGCAACCCTACTTATGTCAAACATAAAAACAAACTTAAACATTAGACATTTGGATTAACAAATAAATAATAATATTTTAATTTGTGCTTTTCATCAGCTCTTTTCAAAACAAATGGCAGCATTCTATGCTCCTTGTTTTTTTTCTTTTATTTGCCAGAATTGACACAAATTGTGAAATGCTTTCATTTTCTCATAGCAACATTTTGTGGTCAATATGCGAACATGATGTGTGACTGACTGGATCTCACTGAGGTGGAAGCCTGACATTTCAACTCAGATGTTTCATCTTTTTCCTTGTCTTGAACATGAAATTAGTGCGGCTGATCTGCCTGTGCATCAGATTCATAGATCCAGGAGAGACCGAAAACTATGAGCCTGTGAAGCCACAAATCATCAGAACACATAATTTTGTGGAAAATAAATAGAAATGATGATTCTGAAAAAAGAAATATTAAGTTTCTCAAACTCCTGTGAGCTCAAACTTGAGCTTACATGATTGAATACGGATTTGTCTTAATTAATTTGTACTCCTGACATAAATTATGAAAATACTGTCACTGTAACTGTTTTATCATAAACAGTGGTCTCATATCGATACTGGAGTCTTAAATCTTTTTAATGATACACACTTTGGGAAGTTCAAATAAAAATGTCATGTATAGCATGCAGTGAATTTATGTGCTGGTAATAGTTTGTGGTGACATTGCAATGATCAGAGTCACAGTTTCTGCCCTATTTCATCTCTCTGTTTCTGCAGATTGAATAGAAATGATGTGATCAGATCAGTGACGCCCCGTCTGAACTGCACTAGCTCTGACTGTCAGACCCTTATCATGCAGAGAGTAAAAGACCAGCACAAAGCCAGCATGAAGAACAAGTATGAGAGCTTATTTGAGGGAATCAAACAACAAGAGAATCGAACACTCCTGACCAGGATCTACACTCAGCTCTACATCATAGATGGAGAGAGTGGAGGGGTGAATGAAGAACATGAGGTTTTACAGATGGAGAAAATACCCAGAACACAACACTCACTCCAACACACTCCAATCTACTGCAATGACATCTTTGAATCCTTACATCAAGCAGAACCTGAGGAGCAAAGAAAACAGAAGAAAGACAAAATCAAGACTGTTCTTACTAAAGGCATCGCTGGAATTGGAAAAACCGTCTCCGTGCAGAAGTTCATTCTGGACTGGAGTGAGGGAAAAGCCAATCAGGATGTAGATTTCTTGTTTGTGCTTCCATTTCGAGAGCTGAACTTGATTCAAGATCACCAGTACAGTCTTCACAGACTTCTGCTGGACTTTCATCCTGAACTTAAAGATCTGGATACAAAGATTTATGAGGAGTGTAAAGTTGTATTTATCTTTGATGGTCTGGATGAAAGCAAAATTACACTGATGTTTTCAGACAAACAGAAGGTTTGTGATGTGAATGAGTGTTCATCAGTGGGTGTGTTGATGTCAAACCTCATCAGAGGAGAGCTGCTTCCCTCTGCTCTCATCTGGATCACCACCAGACCAGCAGCAGCCAAACAGATCCCCTCAGAATACATCAACCGTGTGACAGAAATTCAGGGATTCAATGAGCCTCAGAAGGAGGAATATTTTAGGAAGAAAATCAGTGACGAGCATCAAGCCAACAGAATCATCTCACACATTAGAAGATCAAGAAGCCTCCACATCATGTGTCACATACCTGTCTTCTGCTGGATCTCAGCCACTGTGCTTCAAAACCTGCTTAAACAAGATGACAGTGCAGAAATTCCTCAAACTCTGACTGAAATGTACATCCACTTCCTGTTGACTCAGATCAACATGAGAAATCAAAAATATGATGAGAGAAAACCAAAGAAATTCCTGAAGTCCAGTAGACCTGTGATTATGAAACTTGCTCAGCTGGCTTTCAAACAGCTGATGAAGGGCGATGTGATGTTCTATGAGGAGGACCTGACTGAGAGCGGCATAAACGTCACTGATGCTGCGGTGTATTCTGGGATTTGCACAGAGATATTTAAAGGGGAATCTGTGGTTCCTCAGAGAAAAGTCTACTGCTTCATTCATTTGAGCTTTCAGGAGTTTTTAGCTGCTTTCTTTGTATTTCACTTGCGTTTACTCAGGAATAAAGAATCACTTAAGTTGTTTCTGAATGAGGGCTATGAGTGGAAAAAATCCCTGAATGAGCTACTAAAAGCAGCAGTTGATAAATCCTTAAAGAGTGAAAATGGACATCTGGATCTTTTCCTGCGGTTTATGCTGGGCATCTCACTGAGGTCTAATCAGAGACTTTTACAGGATCTACTGACATGTACCATGAACAACTCAGAGACTATCACACAGTACATTAAAGACAAAATCAAAGGTGATGAACGTCTCTCAGCTGACAGATGCATCAGTCTGTTCCTCTGTCTGCTGGAAATGAAGGATCAGACTCTGTACAGAGAGATTCAAGAGTTTGTGAAATCAGAGAATCGCTCAGTGAATCAACTCTCTCCATCTCACTGCTCAACAATCGCCTACATGCTTCAGATATCAGAGGAGGTGCTGGATGAGTTTGATCTGAAAAAATACAACACATCATGTGAGGGTAGAAGGAGACTGATACCAGCTGTGATGAACTGCAGGAAAGCTCTGTGAGTATTAATCTGTATGGTTGGATATTAAACCGAATATGTCTGATTTGTTGAGCCACAGTAACATTGAAATTCTCCATCAAATCATGACACTGTTTTTTTTTTTGACATGACCATATTTTAAATGGAGATCAAAAGCTGTTGTGTGTACAAAACAAAAAAAAATGATGAATTTATTAGGCTTATTAGGCAAGTCAGTATTCTAAATATAGATTTTTCCAAGCACATTCTAACAATTTCAAACCACATCAACCAAGATGTAGATTACTTTTTTCATCAGTAGAACACTAAAGATGATTTTTAGCCCAGATCGATTGTTTTTCTTCATGAGACTTTTAAATATCATCAGGAGACGCATGATTTTGTCTTGCCTGATATGCTTTGTTTTTAATTTTCAAGTGACATAACCTCTGACTTGCATTTTATGAATCACCAAGGACCACCATTTCACCTAAAAATCTTCTTTCTTGTTCTACTGAAGAAAAAAAAAATTGTTGAGTGAACGTGAGTAACACTAAATATTCATTTTTGCATGAACTATCCCTTTAACTCTTGTTATCATTATTAGCTTATTAAACATGCAGTGCACATGCATGAATTGTAAACCAGAAAGGGCATAACCTAAAAAAAGTGATCTCTGAACACATTAATGTGGTTGTTGCGGTTGCTTGCCATTCTCTGCAGTTGGCTTGTCGGCATTACAATATTGAGTTTATCACAACAGACCTAATGAGCCATGCGCAGAGATTTAGTAAAGAGCAGCTGTTGAAGTATCATATTCTTTTGGTGTTTTAACACCACCTATGGACAGATGACATATGAGTTCTATAATGTACTTTTCTATTTCAAAAGTTTAAGGAAAATTAGTTTTGTCCTGAAGTTTATTTAACATGCAGTTGTAATCTAATAAAATAATGTAATGTAGGCAGTAATGAAAACAAAACAAAACAAACAAAAAAAAAAAAAAAACGGTCCAAATAAGTAAATAAAAATCCAACACAGGAGTCCAGAAAAAAAGAATGTTTATGTTTCAAGGCAGCAAAAGAAAGAGACAATGTTAAACTGAAGATGAATTATCAAAAAAATTAATGTTATCAGGAGCCACTGATTTTATCAGCCAATCCAAAGCACTAATTTTACACAACAGTGCAGAAAAATGAGAGATGCAATAAGATACATTGCAGATTGAGCTATTTTACTCTACAAGTATTTTAGTTAAGCCCCATTTCATCCTGTGTTATAGACTAGCTGGTTGTAATCTCAGTGATCAGTACTGTGAAAGTTTGACTTTATGTCTACAATCATCCAACTCTTCAATGAGAGAACTGGACCTGAGTAACAATGACCTGCGAGATTCAGGAGTGAAGCTTCTCTCTAATGGACTGAAGAGTTCACACTGTCAACTCAACATACTGAGGTAAGAAAAACAAAAGATTCACTTGATTATGAAATTAAAGATGCCATCTGCTCTGGTCCTCATCTTTTGGGTGTCTGCAATACATCAACAGACCCCACTGTGTCTAAAGACTATTTGTTCCAGTCTGTTGCATTAAAAACAAACTTTGAAAAAAAAAGAAAAAGCAATATAAATAACTTTTCAGTATATTACCTGCTGTATATTTAGGAACAGATCAATTATGAAATTAAAGATACCACTGCTCTAGTCAGAAAAAAATAAACATATCAGTAACAGCCACTGCAGTGCTTCTCAAATTATGGTACAGCTACATTCAATGGAAAAGAATACTGAAGAATCCCATGATAGCTATATAATGATCTTTGTACTCTGGCCTGTTTAGGTTGTCTATCTGTAGTCTCACTGGTCAGTGCTGTGGAAGTTTGTTTTCATGTCTACAATCATCCAACTCACTGAGAGAGCTGGACCTGAGTCACAATAACCTGCAGGATTCAGGAGCGAAGCTTCTGTCTGATGGACTGAAGGGTTCATGTTGTCAACTCAAACTGAGGTAATAAAAATTATGATTATAAAATTACAATTGTGTTCAAAATTTTGTATATAAATATGTTAAAGGACTTTAAACTTAAGAGCAACTTTTAAAAATGACAGGACTGCACTTTTAAATTAGATTAAGGAGCTCATTTTAAGGTTATGATTTTTGGCGAATACTTCTCTTTATTTCTTAATGTAGGATATAACCATTGAAACTATGTTGTTACACCATTTACATTCAAAAATAATTTTTTTAAAATACCTTTAGTCTTTTTCCTACACTCACGCATTTTTCGTGTTTCTCACTGGGACTTCATTTTGTTGGTAAGTTTAGGATGTTTTCAGCAGTTATGCATTCAGTTCAAAGAAATTGAATTAAATCCATTGAAGATGATGTAGTTCTTACAGGTAATTCTCATAGTATGATCTTATCCATTTCATATAGTGATATTCAAAAGTTCTCGTGCTATTTTTGTTGTTTTTTTGCCATAGTTCTTGTAGAATGTTATCTTGCAAAGAATTTCTCAATTGTGTAATTAACACAAAGGTGGTTAGTTTAGTAAAAACATGGTAACATTCAAAACATGTTATTACTGCTGCTGATCAGATACAACATGTTATTATTTGAAAACTATTAGGTTATGACTATTTTATAAGCTTACATTCCACTGGGTCAAAAAAGACCAAGGAATATAAAAGGTGTCTACAGTTTTTTTTTTTTTTTGAAACAAAAACAAAAACATAAATTATAAATAACTGTTATAACAACAACAACAAAACAGTATCAGACTAATTTAAACATGTAAGTTGATTTATGAGCTTTGCAAATCAGATTTTATTGCTGTCTTTAAATTTTTAGTTGAAATGTGAGTTTGGCCAGTAGTTTCTGAGATTTCAGTATTTCCCCATTCAGTTTGGTCTTGTACTTTTATGACTGAAAATTCCCAAGAGTGAGTGCGCATTGATGTTAGTCGCGTGATTAATACAATGTACAAAACGCAATGAAACTATGTTTTAATCCATCATCTACTCTTTATTTAACCATATTTCATTCTCTGTTATAGACTTGTTGGCTGTAATCTCACTGATCAGTGCTGTAAAAGTTTGTCTTCATCTCTTCAATCATCAAACTCACTGAGAGAGCTGGACCTGAGTCACAATAACCTGCAGGATTCAGGAGTGAAGCTTCTGTCTGATGGACTGAAGAGTTCACACTGTCAGCTCAACATTCTGAGGTAAGGAAAACAGATGAAGAGTCACTTGGTTATGAAATTAAAGATGCTATCTAAAGTTTCATTTGATTCTGCCTTCTGCTCTGGTCCTGATTTTATATATCAGCAGACCCCAGTGTGTGGGAAGACTTTGGGTTTTTTATTTTCTCCAGTCTGCTGCTTTTAAAAATTATTCATTCACTAATTAAAATGTTAAAGTTATGAGGAGCGCAGATGAATAAAACTGTTACTGAGATCAGATCTGCTTTATTAACACACTGACATTGAGTAAAACAACTGAACTGAACCTGTAATCAGTGATCTGTGGAGAAGGTGCAACACTGAATTAGTGAATTGTTTTATTAAAGTGGAGTTACACTAAATGTAAGTTACACATGAAGCATATTTCTCTCATCGAATTTTCTGCAAGAAATGAGAAGTTACATAATGAGCGACAAAAATGTTTTTCAATAGAAATCAAAATACATTCTCTGTATTTCAGAAATTATAATGTACTTCCCTGTATTTATGTATTCATAATACAGATTAAACTACATTGACTTACTTTGTCCTTTCTAAGGCACTAAAAGAGAAAAAATATGGTGTGTGTTTGTAGATTGTCTGGCTGTATGGTTACAGAGGAAGGCTGTTGTTTTCTGGCTTCAGCTCTGAGATCAAACCCCTCACACCTGAGAGAGTTGGATCTGAGCTACAATCACCCAGGACAATCATTAGCCAAGCTGCTCTCTGATCCAAAATACAGACTGGACAAACTCAAGTATGTTCAACACTAACAATCATCCTGTCATGTGTGCTTGTACATGTGGGCGCTATAAAGTCATTGAAAATTGTTATGTGTAAAGATCCTTGCATGCAGAGCACACATACAAACTCAAAGATCACAGTCTAAATAAGAAGAAATTATGTTTGATCTCATGATACTGACTAAAGATCGGCTCAACAGCAATAGACTTCGGTAGTTAGTATATAAATATCAGTTATTGATCAAAACAATTGCATTAATGAAAGAATATGGAAACAAATGATCAGTGAATTTTGGAGATTTTGAAGATAAGTTCACTCTAAAATAAGTCATCACTTACCCTCGTGTCAGTACAAATATGTATGACTTTTTGTAATTTTTCATAGTGTATCAAAGGGCCACATGAAAGGTTATTTTGTTGTTGTTTGTACCCAGGATTTGTGTATGTGTATGTGTTTGTTTTTGCTGTGTGACATGTTTTGTGTTTATAGTGTGGATCATGGAGGAGAAATCAGGATTACAGCAGGACTAAAGAAATGTAGGACACACAAACACACACACACCTCTTAATCAATGCTGTGTTACAGTGTTTCCCCACAGAATTTTGTGAGACTTGTACCTGGACTTTTAGGTGGACTCTAACCTCTGTTTGTGATCAGGGGTTAAAGTAACTAATTACAAATAATTTTTTGAAAGTTGGTGCAGTGGTGAGCGCAGTACAACGAATCAAGTACTTGAGTAAAGGTGCAGATTTATATAATAAAATATTACTCAGTAAAAAAACACTTTTATTTATTTATTTATTTATTTATTGTGCAGGGGAAAAATGTGTTGACAAACAATATAGGGTACAACGGTGCTAAAGGCACCCCCTAGCAAGAAATAATGTGCTTCTCACTGTGCACAAAGTGTATGATTGCAGAAAAATACATAAGTTTGTTTTGAACATTGTAGCTGTGTGAAAGGCAGGGGATGATGCCTGCATTTTTGAACAATTTAATAGGGTGCAGGATTTTATTTTAAAATTAAAATTAAATGTAAGACTTTTTAAGATCTGCACAAATAAACTTAATATGATAAAAGTGGGGCAGGGCAGTGTCTATACTTCTATTTGAACAGGACTAGTTTTTTTATACTACGTTTTAATTCTTATCACCTGACGTGTGCGTTATCAGTTTACGTGATCTGGCTCTTGATTTTATTTTTTGTTTCTTTACTGGGAGACAACACAGTGAAATGCGTTGAAACGTCTATGGTATTTTACATTGGCTAAAACACACAGGGAAACTGGAAAAAAAAAATGTTGACAATCACAGACATTCGCTTTCAAACAGGATTAGATTTCTCAAAGGGATCATCGAGTATGCTGAAAAATGCTAGGTAATTAGCGGTTCAGAGGGTTTTTTTTACGTTTATCGAGACGTTTATCATAAAATGCTAAACGTCAGCCTTTAAACCACTTTTAAGAAAGGAGATGAATCAAAAGTATGAGTTATTACATTAATTTAAACAATTTTTATCAATCAATTACATTAATTAAATGACATCTTACTGTCTTAATTGTTTAGATTTTTTTATAATGCATTAGCTTTTTGCCAATCCACTGGTTCACATTTACTACTTAGTGTTTGCTGTGCAAAATTATGGGTTGATTTTTGCACAGGTCTGAACAAAAACTGCAAAAACTGTGTGACACTCTCAAACCCCCATACAAGTTTATAAAGGTTTTTATAGTTGCACTGTTCTGACTTTATTATGTGCAACAATAGCTCACTCACTATTCATTAATGACAATTTAAACATTGGACATTAACTGATTGTAAATCTGTTTTTAATGACGTAAACGTATACATTTTATCACTGTTAAATGATGCATTTTAAAAAGTTGGCAGTGCCAATTAAATTTGGATGATATAGGTATTCTTTATTCTTAAACAGAAAAAGAGAACATGACTTACACTATGTACATTGTTTTCTACATTTTTATATTGCAGTGTAGAGTGTTTATTAAGTTCAACTGACAAATGCTTTGCCAAAGCAATGGCACAAAACAACATTAGACATTTTTTGTTACTATGAGAAGTGTACTCTGTTAATGTTGTAATGTCTATTCTTGTGTTCAGATGCATGTGATCTCACACTGGATTTAAACACCGCAAACACTCATCTGTCTCTGTCTGAGAGGAACAGAAAGGTGTCACATGTGGAAGAGAAGCAGCCATATCCTGATCATCCCGAGAGGTTTGATGAGTGTCTACAGGTTCTGTGTAAAGAGAGTCTGTCTGGATGCTGTTACTGGGAGGCTGAAATGAGCGGAATGGTTTATATATCAGTGGCATATCAAGGAATCAAAAGGAATGGAAAGAGTAATGAGTCCGTGTTTGGATCCAATGGAAATTCCTGGACTCTGAACTGTTTTAATAACAGATTTACTGTCAGTCATAACAAGACCACAATCATATATGGCTGTTCTTGCTCTAGCAGAGTAGGAGTGTTTCTGAACTGGTCAGCCGGCACTCTGTCCTTCTACAGCGTCTCTGACACACACACATTCACACGCTTACACACATTTAAAACCACATTCACTGAACCCCTCTATGCTGGATTTGGGGTAGAAGCTGGTAGTTCTGTGTCTCTGTTACCCCTTTTATCACCTGCATGAACCGGGCGCAAGTTCAGTGCCAGTGCTATTGCCGGTTTGGGGTTGGTTCGACTGGCGAGCCTTGTAAGAAACGATTTGCCTTTCCACGGGCTAGAAAGCCACCACAGAGCCAGATCTAATGTCTCTAAATAGGTCTCATCTTTTCTAGCAATGCTAGAAAAGCACTAAACAAAAACACACAAGGCTTGCTCAAAATGATACTGTAGCACTGCGAGCAGGGCCTAAAATTAACACTCGCCAAGCGCCAAATGGGAGTGAAAATCTGTGTTGACGAGTAAATTTAACAGTGTCAGTCGCCAGATGGCAGGTAAATCTGTTACGAAAAATAACAATACAGTGTAATGAAAGCAACAGCCAGTTTTTAAAGAAAAAGAAGTTTTAAAAAGTTTTTGACGTAAGCGAGTAAAATAATCTTTTCCGAATACAGGATCATCGTGGTTAGCTGTTTTGTCGTAAGCGACGAGCAAATCAAATAATGGAATACAAATGGCTGATAAGGTCAGAGCAGTGTGATGGCCAGCTTGTCGCTAGACACAGTTCTAATAACTTTTACCTGAGAAGATATTGCTGTTTCAGTTCGCAAGAATATATTTTCCCTTTCTTTATTTTTTACAACCCGAGAATGTGGCGACACATTCTGTTTTTACACCACCTAAAAGGTGCAGTAAAGTATAGTTTGAAAGGCTGCGCATTCAGCTGTACGCATACACTGAGCCTCTTCAGACAACTCACCAGTAGCGCTTCAACAGACGAAAACGGACGAAAGTGTTTGTCAAAATGCGCTGTTTTGGCAAATTACCTCACAAACGTATTCTTAAATGAGTTATAAAGTCTTAAATGACCATAAAGAGTTTGGAGAAAATCGGATATATGCCAGATCCACATCATGTGCATCAGGTTTTAAAGAGACCACGCTGTTTTTAAAGTGAAACCTGCTAAAGTCTGTCATTGCAAATCAAAGAACAAAAGAAAAAGAGAAATCGTCATTCGACTACTCTAGTCGCTGCTTACAGATTATTCTGTATAGTATATGCATATACAATTTATTGTTTATGTGAAGATTGTTTTAAAATCACTCAAATTGAAAGTTATATATTTCCTAAAAATAAGAACTAACATAATTCAATTATACTGTAATGCTCAATGGCTATAATTAATAGATAAAATTAAGGAAAAATGCATTTAATAGAGACACCAGTAGCAGGACAAATTAAAAACATTGTAAATATGTTTAGTCATTGTAGTAGTAATTGCCTGTTTTTGCAAAAAGTGTTTCAAAAATTTGGCCGGTAAATTTTATCACATCACTGGCCATTGGCAGGTTTGGCAAAAAGTTAGTTTCAGGCCCTGACAGCAAGAGTGATGGCTCTGGCTCTGAACCAGCACTTAATTGCCTTGGTGGAAAAGGGATATGTGTGATATTAAACTGCTTCCATCAAGAAACGGCTGAGACACAAAGTTGAGTGAAAGAAACTTATCTCCTTCTTTGACTCACACAGCTCTAAATTAAACACTACAGACTTCTATTGTGTTTTTGTAAAGACGTTTGAATGCAGCAAAAGATTGAGAAGGCAGCGGAAAGGAAATATCTGACTATGCAAATGAATCAAATTAATTAAAAAAATTTATATTCACAAAGAGCTCAGAAGAAAACATAAGTGTAGTCACTTTAAAAGCTTTTATACTTTGAAACATACGTATATATTTTCCAGTTCATATAATATATATGATTATATAAATTATAAAATTATTATAATTCATATAATATGAATAAATAATTAGTAGGAAAAGAAGAGCAATTTTGTCTCTAAAATTCTTTGACTGTAAACTGCTTTAATTTGAAGTGAGATATAAGTGGCTTTATTGCAAAGCTGATTGGTCCGGTTTGGGTTTGTGATCTCTAACCCAGAATAAAACCTGCTCTGGAGCAGGGTAGCCATGTAGCTACCATACTTAGCCTGAAACAAACTAAATCTGAACTTACCTGGGTAAAAAAGGAAACTGGCTTTGTGCAACAGGCCTCAGATCAGAACACTGGCCTTCAAAACACTATTACAAAAGTTAAAGGCTGTGGAGCTCATCTTCCTATACAACTGATCATTGTAAGTGTCAACCAATAATAAAAGTGTCCTTTTTAACAAAATGTTTTTTTCATTTGTCACTCAATATCATTCAACACTGATATAGTAGTATATATTCAGAGTATAAATATCTGACCTACCTGACCTAATATGCAGTTTATGAATAATATTTTTGTCATTATGCATTTATAATGATGATGTTGTAGGCCTGGGAATCGATTCCAAAAAGAATTGATTCCTCGATTCCGAGGCGTTGGGAATCGAGAGTCGATTCCAAAGGTTGGAATCGATTCCGTCGGGGGAATCGACTCACCATTCAGAGCCGTTTTCAGTTTAAACAAAGCTTATATGGGCGCCTCTCAAACGAACGGCTGCATCATACGAAGGCTGCATATCTTGGCTGCTGTCATCAGACGTCGCTGAACGTCGATTCAAGAAAATAAACTGAATGAAAGGAGTCGGTACTGAGCATATCTGAGTTTGAAGATGCAGCTTTGCTCGCTAATAGTGATTAGAAGTCTGATTCGTTTCCACAAAAAGGTTCTTTTGGATAGATCGTTTTAATGAACCAGTTCAAAAATGATTCAGAAGTTATTTTACGGTGGAACTGGCTTATGTTGTCCACATGAGCGCTGCACAAAAGAATAGATCATGACGTGATCGAGGGTCTTGATCCTATTTCCATCTTAAATAAAATGCTATTTTTAACCTTTCTATCAGCCTGTGATCATTTTGAAAGCACCGAGAGCACAGATAAGTGGCGGAGAGTGAGCGTCTGACTGACAGATAAACCACAAGCTCTTATAGCAATGTTGTTGTTAATGTTCTGGTTATTTTGTTTCAGTGTACAGTTTGTTAATTTTGTGCAACGCATACGGTTGAAGTAGCATCATTCAGCTGAACCGTACACGTCTTGTTTCATTCATGCAATAAACGCATGTACACTGCTGTGGGCTATGACTAATTTCATGGGCAACGCAGATAAAAATAATTTAAATACAGAAATGTATCATAATTTATAAAAACAAAGCTTCATATTATGAAAAGGTTACTTTCTATGACTTTTATATCCTACAGTGTTGGCGAAATTAGGTTCCTCCAATCTAAAAAAACAAGAATCGAAGAAGAATCGAAAACAACAGTGAGGAATCGATTCTTGGAATCGAATCCTATCGATTCCAGAACCAGGAATCGGAATCGGACTAGATTCCAAAATTTTCGGAATCGAACAGCCCTGTGATGTTGAATATGTGGTTGTGTCTCTGGTCTGCTGCTGGTGTCTGAGCTGCTGGTGTCTGAGCTGCTTTCACATGCAGTGATTATAAAGGAGAAGGTTCCTGTGCTTACGTTGGAGGATAAACTCAGGAGGTTTTGTTTGTGCTGCAGCAGCTCAGAAGAGAGATGTGACAACATTTGCTGTGATTTCAGGTGAGAAAGAGCTGTTTAAATAAGCACTGAATGCATGACACGAATATAATACATCTAATTGAATATCTAACTAAATTAGTGTGCTGTTATGAACTATTGCACTGCTGCTCTTGTACTAGGTATTAAAGGGGTCATCGGATGCTAAGTTCACTTTTTCATGTTGTTTGAACATTAATGTGTGTTGGCAGTGTATGTACAAATCTACCCTATAATGATAAAAATCCATGCAGTGGCTTTTAATTAATCTTTAAAAATAATATCCCCTTTTTCAAATCGAGCCATTCTCAGATGCCTGTTGGTGTGCCGTTACACCAACAGAAGCTACTCCCACAATAGTTGATTGACATGAGCTCTTACCTTAGACCAGCTGTCACAGTCCAGTAACTTTCCATGTTTAATGCCAGAGCAGGGATGTAAGTTAGACAAGAATATCACCGATTGAGCGATTGAGGTGTTGTGTTGCTGGATGTAATAATGAACATAGTGGTCGTCATTTACTTCCGACATCTGAGCCCCTGAAGATGCAGTAGATTTATGTTTGTTTGTGAATGGAATGCGCCTCCCGATCTACATATATCCGTCTATGTTCGCGCAAATCATTCATGATCCAGCTTCACTTACAGCAGAAGTGTGTATAAGCGTTTTTTTATGAATCTTTGCGATCGCCTTTCCTTATAACGTGGTAGTTAGGAAGTTTAGCGGCTAATGTAAACAAGACCGTCTTTCCACAGAGAGAAGAGAGGGGCGGGGTGAGCAGAGCTCATTTGCATTTAAAGGAACAACCCTTAGAATGAGATGGTTTTTGCAGAGTTCAGTTTGACAAGGTAAAAAGGGTGTTGTTTTACAAAACCATTGAGAATTTTTAATCAAAGTATATTAGAGACTTTTCATTAAGACCCTAAAGAATCATATCAACTTGTGGAAAATGGGCATCCGATGACTCCTTTAACAGTATTAATTTACTGTTTATTGAACAGTTGTATAGAAGCAATATCGCATGTTTGTCCACACATTTATTTAGCAAGCTTCTAAAAATTGGTACTCACTTTTGTTGCCAACTGTTTTGACAATAATGGCTGTATGTTGAGTTATTTTCAGGGGACAGTAAATATACACCGCTATACAAGCTGCACATTGACTACTCTAAAATATATCCAAGTTTCATTTCTATAGTATTGTCCCTTGAGAAGATATACTAAAATGACTGCTGAAATGTGAGGGGTGTACTCACTTTTGAGATACTGTACTTGTTTAATTAGTGACACTTAGACTGCATTTTAAAATCTTTATTTGATTGTGGCAACTTTTTCATTTTATTTAAATATGGCAAATTATGGTGCTCTACAATATTTATATGAATAATGCTGATAGCTTTTTAATAAACAGCATTGTACATGATGAATATTGTTGGCTCTGTGACGAATTACTAATGTTCCTCTGTTGTAGATAGCTTTGGTTAAAAGCATCTGCTTAAATGCATTAATGTTAATTTAAGTTGTTGTGTGATCCTAGGGGGCCATAATATGTTATCTTAAATTATGATTTGTATTTTTATCTTCACAGTGTGTGTTTGTATTTGAATTAAATGTGGGCATATCAAGTAATGAAGAAAACCTGTTCACTTGTGCACTTGTTTTACATACAACCAACATTGTTTTTCTCTCTTACAGGTAAGAAATTAAAACTGCTCAAACTAGTTTATGGCAAAAGTAAAACCATTTCAACAGACTCCATTTTGTGAAAGGAAGAACACAAACAAAATAAGGTTAGAAAAGCTGTTTGTAAATAATGTGAATCAGTTTAATGCTGCTATCTAGAGACAGAATCAATTTATGAACTGAATGAAGTTTGTTTTTGGTGTTCTTCATTGTTGAGATAAAGGTAGGTTGTAAACACATTAATTCTCATGCATTGGTAAAATCAATATGAATCTACATGTATAGTTAATTGCTTTATGGGGTACAACAGGGCTGAAAGCACACATTAAGAAAAAACTGCTTCTCACTATTCCCACAGTGTATGATATTATGTTTTTTTTTAATATGATGGTATCACCAAGGTGGACACCAGAGTCTAAAACATTTAATATTAGATCAAATTGTGTTAAGGGTCAGCTACATTTCCGTATGTATTTTCAAATGCAGTTATAAATAAAAGTTCTGTGGTGAATTTTTGTGCTATCTTATGTTTTAAATGAGAATAAAGTCTTAGTCCCTTTGTACCCTATATCTGTCCTACTGTAATGTAAGAGTATATTTTCATATACTTTGGTCTTACTACTGAAAGTTTTTTAAACGCTTGGCATCCTTTAAGTGCTTGATCAAATTCAGTCTGGCCTTTGGAGTCAAACAGAAACACACGAGGAAAAACAGAACAATCCTTTGACTGTGTGTGTTGATTAGTAAAGTTATAATTCATAAGTCCTACAGTAATTACTGTAAATGTAAAGAGTAACTTCACAGATGAAATAAGCACATCAGTGCAGCAACAGCTCTGTTGACTCTTGAATCGGTTTGTTAGAAAAGTATATTTAGTTTTACTATGTTTTAATATTGTGTAGCATTAGAATTCAAAAAGAATTGTCTTTTTTAAATTATTACTCTTGTACAATAGTGTTTCTGATCATCCATCTAGGTATTGGCAAAAATTATTATGTAAAATAAGTCAAACATCTTTTGTTTTTATAGTGTGGATCATAAATAGATCTGGATTACAACAGGACTACAGAAATGAAGACACACACACACACTTTAATCGCTGTTTTGTTCTTTTTTTTTTGTCATGAATGTTTTAATCTTTCTTATTGCATTCAGATGCATGTGATCTCACACTGGATCCGAACACAGCACACACTTTTCTAGCTTGTTACTGGGAGGCTGAATGGAGTGAGAGGGTTTATATATCGGTGACATAAAGGAATCAGAAGGAAAGGACAAAGTAATGACTGTTGGTTTGGATACAATAAAAACTCCTGGAGTCTGAACTGCTTTAAATACAGTTTCACTTTCAGACACAATAGTAAGAGCACATTCATATCTGCCCCTTCACATTGCTCAGAGTAGGAGTGTATCTGGATTGTTCAGCAGGCACGCTGTCCTTTTACTGCATCTCTGACACTCACACACTTATACACATTCAACAGCACATTCACTGAATCACTCTATGCAGGATTTGGGGTTTATTCTGATAGTTCAGTGTCTCTGTGTGAGATTAAACAGCATCCACTGAGAAACAACTGAGACACAGGTGAGTGAAAGAAACACGCTCAGATTATCTCACTCTCTCGAGAGAAGTTTTGTTTTTCTGAGTCTCTGAGTGCCACCTGGAGGAAGATTAAAGGTGTTTCAGAAACTGCTCCCTATCCACTATATAGTGCACTATGTTGGGTGTTAGCCTTTTTGTAATGATGTCCGTTTGGTGGACATTTAAAAATGTTCTTTGGTAGCGTATTCATTCTGATGTAAAATTAACAGTCACCTGAGGGCGTTCTATGACCATTGGCATAATATATCTTAAAAGAAGATATAAACTCGGAAGAATTTCAAGATACTGCAAACAAAAATACATTAAATTATGAATATGTGTTAATGTTTGTTTATTTTTGTTGACTGTATTTTAATAGTATTTAATGATTATGAACATTTGCTGTTGATTTTGCTGAGTAATTTGGTGCAGTTAATTATGCAAAAAAATTACCCAGCTCACCCCAGATCTGTATGTCATCTTACAATTGCTTAGTGACGATGCAGTGCAGCGACTGACTTCGTGATGAAGCCTTTTAGAATGTCCCTTGCATGGGTTTTTGTCTTATATTTTTATCATATGATATAGTTTAGCAGTAAGGCTATATATAATTGCAAATATATTGATTTTATAGACTGTTTCAACGGCAAACAAAAAAACGCATGCACGGTTTTGTGGCCCAAACTTAACTTCCGGTAGACTTAGAATGAATAACAACGGAGTCCCTCTAGAGAAGAATATTTCTGATAACAAGCAAAATATATAACAAGTAAGTTACATTAACTAGCAAGTTAAACCTATGCCTTGTAAGTCTTTCTCACAGACTTAACACTGTATGTGTGCTGGCACTTCCCCTGGGAAATATATATATACATGTACCTGTTCACATTTACAACTTTGCTCTGCATGTTTGCTGCGTAAATCAGGATTAAATCCTGATTGCAAGTGGACTCGTCTTCATCCTGGATGAGGCGGATGACTGTGGTGTCATCCACAAATTTTAGGAGCTTGACAGAGGGGCCTTTAGATGTGCAGTCGTTGGTGTACAGGGAGAAGAGCAATGGAGAGAGGATGCAACCCTGAGGAGTGCCAGTGCTGATGGTGCGGCTGTTGGAAGTGAATTTACCAGTTCTCACTAGCTGTTGCCTATCTGTCAGAAAGCTGGTGATCCATTGACAGATAGAGTTAGGAACAGAGAGCTGGGTTAGTTTGGTCTGGAGGAGTGTTGGGATGATGGTGTTAAAGTCCCTGTTTTGTCCAGATGTTGCAGGATGAAGTGCAGTCCCATGTTGACGGCATCATCTACAGACCTATTTGCTCGGTAAGGAAACTGCAGGGGGTCCAGTTATTTTCTTCAGATAAGCCAAAACCAGTTTTTCAAACAACTTTATGACCACAGACATTAAAGCAACTGTTAGTTGTCAATAGTAGTCATTAAGTCCAGTAATTCTGGGTTTCTATGGGGTGGAAATGATGGTGGAGTGTTTGAGGCAGGAAGGGTCTTTGCACAGCTCCAGTGATCTCTGCAAAGATGTGGGCAAGCTGGTCTCCACAGGTTTATAGACAGGCTGGTGTGACACCGTCTGGGCCTGATGCCTTTCTTCTCCTGTTCTTTCTAAAGACCTGACGCACTTCATCTTCACTGATCTGAAGTGCAGGTGAGGGGGAGAGTGGGGTGGCTGGAGGTAATAACAGTTGTGTAAAGAGATGTTCAAAGCGTGTGTGGGGTGTGAGACCGGTCTTGAACCTACAATAAAACTCGTTCAGCAAGTCGTTGATACACCCCAGTGCTGGGGGATGGTGTCTTGTAGTTTGTAATGTCTTTCAGGCCTTTCCACACTGAAGGTGTGTTATTGGAAGAGAACTGGTATTCTAGCTTTTTAGCGTAGTTTCTCTTTGCCACTGTAATCTCCTTATTCAGTGTGTTTCTGGCCTGATTGTACAAGACTCTGTCCCCGTTCCTGTAGGCATCCTCTTTGGCCTGGCGAAGTTGTCTGAGTTTTGCTGTTAACCATGGTTTGTTGTTGTTGAATGTTAAGTAAGTTCTAGTAGGAATGCACATTTCTTAACAGAAATTGATATATGATCAATTTTTGAGGTCGTCCAGATCAGTGGCAGCAGCTTCAAAAACACTCCAATCAGTGCAGTCAAAACAGGCTTGTAAATCCCATTGTTTCATTAGTCCATCTGTTTACAATCCTTATTACAGGTTTAGCTGATTTCAGTTTCTCGCTGTAGGTCAGTATAAGATGAACCAAACAGTGATCAGAGAGCCCCAAAGCTGCCCGTGGGACGGAGTAATATGCATCCTTTATTGTGGTGTAACAGTGATCCAGTATATTGCTGTCTCTGGTAGGACATGTGCTGTCTGTATTTTGTCAGTTCACAGGAGAGATTTGCAGTCCCAGAGGATGAGTAAAACAGAGTCCGGGTGTTGTTGTTCTGTCTCTGTGATCTGATCAGTGAGTTTCTGTAAAGTCAGGCTCATGTGCGCTTGCGGAGGAATGTAAACACTTACGATAATGAATGAGCAGAACTCCCACGGCGAATTGAAAGGCTTACAGTTGATGAAAAGCACTTGAGAGCGCAGTTTCTGTGCAAACACCGCGATGCGTTTACCAACAAGGATATAGACCAAAATTTAAAGAAGAGTAAACTATAAGTAATTATGCCTTTACTCTTTCTGTTGTAAACTGATGTGTCATTTATTCTAGGACTGTAGTGCTGGTTAATGTAAAAATATTAATATAACTTTTAAATGTTCTTCTTAATTTTTCACTTTTGGTTTTCTCCCCTCTTTACACCCTCTTCACTCCCACTTTTCCATAGCTTTACACACCCATTTCTTGAATCTTTATCAAGTCTAAGGTGTGAAACAGGAGAGTTTCATGACACTTTTACATATGGTTATCATTTTAAATGTTCCCCTTATTAATCTTTTTAGCCTTATTTGTTGTTGCTTGTTGTAGTCACATCTTTAATATATTGTTAATATTTTAATTAATGATTTGATTTCTGAATATTCTGAAATTCAGATTTCATAAAATTTAATGTTCTTTTAGTTGTTTGGAGTGAGTTCTCGTCCGCTCTCGCGGGCCGGACTTACCGCGCCGCTGGACAGGCTGCCACCGCCTTGCACGCCATGGCCACCTTACAGGTGTACCAGGCCAAGGTGTTGAAACACCTGCACGAGAGGGGTTCTGACCAGGGTGCAATGGAGGAACTCCGCGCCGCCACACGTGACGGCGCGTTCCCTTGGTCAGGTGATGTCCACCATAGTGGTCCAGGAGCGACATCTATGGCTGACCCTGGCCCAGATGGCAGATGTCAACAAATCACGGTTTCTCGACGCTCCTATCTCCCAGGGCGGCCTATTCGGCGACACCGTCGAGGACTTTGCCCAGCAGTTCTCGGCGGTTCAAAAGCAGACGGAGGCGATTAAACACATCCTGCCCCGCCGCGACATTCCAACCACGTCCGCAGGGCCCCAACCTCCGCCTGCTCGTCGCCGAGGGCGCCCTCCCGCGGCTTCCAAACAACCAGCTCCGTCCCCTGCTAAGGTACATGACACCAGATTGGCAGCCCGACGTCGAGCTGGCCGTGGGAGAGCGGCGCCGCCCGTGGGGACCGGTCGCCGCAAAAGATCTGCGTCGCGCGGGCAACCCGGAGTTGGAGGGAATCGCTCTTTGGGGATGACAACATCAACGTCCCCACTCCCGGTGGAGGGCCGGGAGCTGTCACAGAAAGAGTCAATTCTCTCACCTCCGGGGTTCAGGCCCCGAGTTCCATCTTTGAGCAGCGCCCAAGAAGTGTCTCCTCAGATTCGGACTCGGAGCCTGATGTCGCCAGCGCGGGAACCAGGGAAGAAGGTAAGCGCTGCCCAGTGCAGTCTGACTTTTCTCCAGGACGTTCTTCCTTCTGGGATCAGTCCCCTTCCCCTTCCCCCCCCCCAGGCTGCCCCACTGCGGTCACGTCGGTCAACGTCCCTTTGATACCCCTGGCGACCAGGCTGGGAGCCTGGCTTCAGCTTCCCAGCCCCTCGCGGTGGTTGATTCGGACGGTACGTCTCGGCTATGCGATTCAGTTCGCCAGGCGTCCGCCCAGGTACAGAGGCGTCCTTTCCACTTCTGTCCATTCGGACACACATGCCGCTGTGCTTCGTGCGGAGGTTGCAGTCCTACTGGCGAAGGACGCAATCGAGCCTGTCCCTCCAGCCGAGATGAAGTCAGGGTTTTACAGTCCTTACTTCATCGTGCCCAAAAAGAGCGGTGGGTTAAGACCCATCCTGGATCTTCTAGCTCTGAATCGGTCCCTTCTCAGGCTGCCGTTCAAGATGCTCACGACGAAGCGCATGCTAACATGCATTCGTCCCCAGGATTGGTTCGCAGCCATCGACCTGAAGGATGCGTACTTTCACGTCTCGATCCTGCCTCGACACAGACCCTTCCTACGGTTTGCTTTCGAGGGTCGAGCGTATCAGTACAAAGTGCTTCCATTTGGCCTCTCCCTCTCTCCCCGCATCTTTACGAAAGTCGCGGAGGCTGCCCTGTCCCCTCTTTGGCAGACGGGCATTCGCATCCTCAACTATCTCGACGACTGGCTTCTCATAGCTCACTCGCGAGATCTGTTGTGCGAACAGAGGGACTTGGTGCTCCGGCACCTCAGCCATCTGGGCCTTCAGGTCAACCGAGAGAAGAGCAAACTCTCCCCAGTGCAGAGGATCTCTTTTCTCGGTGTGGAGCTGGATTCGGTCAGTATGACAGCCCGCCTCACCAACGAGCGCGCGCAGTCAGTGCTGAAGTGTCTGGAGTCATTCAGACACAAAACAGCGGTCCCTCTCAAAACATTTCAGAGGCTCCTGGGGCATATGGCAGCCGCAGCCACAGTGACGCCGCTCGGCTTGCTTCATATGAGACCGCTTCAGCGCTGGTTACACGATCGAGTCCCGAGATGGGCATGGCACCGTGGCACACTCCGGATTGGCGTTTCCCCGCAGTGTCGCCACCTGTTCAGCCCGTGGTCAGACCCGGCCTTCCTTCAGGCCTGGAGTCCCCCTGGGACAAGTCTCCAGGCATCTTGTGGTATACACGGATGCCTCTTCCACGGGTTGGGGTGCTGTATGCAACGGGCAAGCAGCATCGGGCTCCTGGACAGGACCTCGACTGCAATGGCATGTCAATTGCCTAGAGTTGTTGGCTGTGCTTCTGGCCCTTCGTCGCTTCCGACCGACGTTGCGTCACAAGCACGTGCTTGTTCGCACCGACAGCACAGCGACTGTAGCCTACATCAACCGTCAGGGTGGTCTACGCTCCCGTCGCATGTCACAACTCGCCCGCCATCTGCTCCTATGGAGTCAAACGTGGCTGAAATCGCTACGTGCCGTTCACATTCCAGGAGAACTCAACCGTGCAGCCGACCAGCTCTCACGGCAGTCCACCCATCCTGGAGAATGGCGACTCCACCCCGAGACAGTCCAGCTGATTTGGAGCCATTTCGGGGAGGCCCAGATAGATCTGTTTGCTTCCCCCGAATCCTCCCACTGCCAGCGGTTCTACTCCCTCAACGAGGCTCCCAACAGCCTCGGCAGGGACGCACTGGCACACAGCTGGCCTCCGGGGCCCAAGTACGCCTTTCCCCCAGTGAGCCTCCTTGCACAGACACTGTGCAAGATCAGGGAGGACGAGGAGCAGGTTCTGCTGGTTGCGCCATACTGGCCCACCCGGACCTGGTTTCCAGAACTCATTTCCCTCGCGGCAGCCCCTCCCTGGAAAATCCCCTTGAGGAGAGACCTTCTTTCTCAGGGGATGGGCACAATTTGGCACCCGCGCCCCGACCTGTGGAACCTGCACGTCTGGTTCCTGGACGGGACGCGTCAGACCTCTCCAGCCTTCCACAGGCCGTGATAGATCACTCAGTCCAGAGCCCCCTCTACAAGGCAGGCTTATGCGCTGAGATGGGGTCTGTTCGTCGACTGGTGTTCCTCTCGCGGGGAGAACCCACAGAGATGTACGATTGCAGTAGTGCTTTCCTTCCTGCAAGAAAAGTTGGAGCGCAAGGGTTAATCCCCCCAGGCCGCACCCCATACCCTCTAGGGACCTCTCCGTCGCCCTCCAGGGCCTGCGGGAGGCCCCATTTGAGCCACTTGCGTCGGTTGAGCTAAAATATCTGTCACTTAAGACAGCGCTCCTGACCGCACTGGCCTCCATCAAGAGAGTAGGGGACCTACAAGCTTTCTCTGTCGACGAAGCGTGCCTAGAATTCGGGCCCGGCGATTCTCACGTCATCCTGAGACCCCGGCCTGGTTATGTGCCCAAGGTTCCCACCACGCCTTTCCGCGATCAGGTGGTGAACCTGCAAGCTCTGCCCCTGGAGGAGGCAGACCCAGCCTCTGCGCTGCTGTGTCCAGTTCGCGCTCTGCGTATATACGTGGACCGCACTCGGCACTTCAGACGCACCGAGCAGCTCTTCGTCTGCTTTGGAGGTCAGCAGAAAGGGAATGCTGTCTCCAAACAGAGGTTGGCCCATTGGGTGGTAGATGCCATCTCCCTGTCGTACCAAAACCAGGGAGAGCCATGCCCCTTAGGTGTTCGTGCCCACTCCACACGGAGTGTTGCCTCATCCTATGCGTTGGCTCATGGCGCCTCACTAGCAGATATCTGTAGAGCTGCGGGTTGGGTGACACCTAATACCTTCGCCAGGTTCTACAACCTTCGCGTAGAGGCCGTATCCTCCCGTGTCTTAACATAGACATCACAGGCGAGCGGGAGTCCGGCTGGTGTCGGCTTGCTGCGCCATTCCTAATGGATCCGTGAGCTATTTCCCTCAGTTGTTCCCTCCGGCGAACCTGGGTCCTCCATGCCCCGCAGTCAGGCCTAGTGCGGAGTAGTGCTTGTCTGTGCTCCGGTTGGGTCTCCTTCGCCCAGCAGGTTGTGGCAACATGTTTCAGTATTTTTCCATGGTCAGCCAGAAGGCCGATGTTTCCCTCATATATCCCTAAAATCTATGGATATATTGAATTTCTTGTGTTCCACATGTAGAGATTTCATGTGCTCCGCCCCCCCAACTCCTGCTTCAGTACAACTGGCATCCCTGTGGGGCCCCCTATTGGCCCCCAGGGCGTTGGGAAGGTTACGCTCATATCCGTCTGCTGACACGTCCGCCTGTCGGCACGCGGTGTGTTGCGTAACGCGACGTCTGGTTCGTGGCCTGTTCCATGGGTCTGTTCCCATATGTAACGTCGTAGTGAAACGACTGAAGGGGAACGTCTAGGTTACGTACGTAACCCTCGTTCCCTGAAGGAGGGAACGGAGACGTTACATCCCCTGCCACGACCTTACGTCGCGCTGACGCCGGGCTGCTGCTCGGCTCCTCAGCAAAAGCTTGAATGAGTGGTTGCACGCCGCCATCTTAATATACCCGTGTGTACGGGGGAGTGGCTCGGCATGCAAATACCACTCGCCAATGTTCATGAATGTTCATTGGCCTTTTGAATAAGACTTGGAGATGATTGGACTCTCAAGCGAGTTCCCATATGTAACGTCTCCGTTCCCTCCTTCAGGGAACGAGGGTTACGTATGTAACCTAGACGTTACTAAATCAGTTACTTTTTAACTTTTCTGAGCTGCATGTACACATCATAGCCGTCATCTTTAAAGTAAGAATATACTTTAAAAAATTATGGAGGATTATTAAAAATTAATCAGTGAAATGCCTCGTTTAGAACAGTGGTTCTCAGTCCTGGTCCTGGAGGACCACTGCTCTGCACAGTTTGCATGTCTCCCTTATTTAACAAACCTGATTGAGATTGAGCCCTGGCTTCCAGTCGAAAATCTGTGGATGGTTTGGAAGAGAGCAGTCCTCACCACAGAATTTGACTGAACTTGAGCAATTCTGCAGAATGGGCAAATAATCAAGGTGTGCAAAGCTAGTACAGACATATCCAAAGAGACTGATAGCTGTAATTAAAGCAAAAGGTGGCTCTACAAAGTATAAAATCAAGGGGCTGATGACTTTTCCAACCCTGTTATACTAGTTTTTCTGTTTTTATTAATTTGCATAACTGTTGTGTTTTTTCTTTCATTGGTTTGATGTTGCAAGACCAAAATTGTAAATAAAGCTGGAAAAGTTATTTGTAATGGGGTTTTAATTTTGGGCTGTATGACAAATAAAGTAACTATTTCAAAGGGGTATGATGATTTTCTGTAGGCTCTGTATATTCTGGTTTTAAATTCAGTTTTCTTGGAAAGAAAGACTTGTGTCTTTCCGAGACTTCAGTTAATTAGCCGCAGTGCAGCGCTTCACGTTTGGGGTCCATTCGGGAGATCTGAGATGCTTTGGAAGATACCAGATATTCTAATCATGATAACTG
Organism: Labeo catla; assembly: GCA_012976165.1. Lineage (NCBI taxonomy): Eukaryota > Metazoa > Chordata > Actinopteri > Cypriniformes > Cyprinidae > Labeo > Labeo catla. Next base: position 55,347 of record VONZ01001619.1, on the reverse strand, counting down.
ATCCGTGGTTAATTTGGTTCTTCAAATGAGTTTGCAGAATTTCTCCAAAAGGGACAGATGTATCGATACTCGATACCATGATCAGCATTGCAACGATTGGCTGCGATGTAATGACATCATCTAATTAAAAAAAGACACCCCACCACTGATCTATAATAGATTATATTATTACATTACATTATGTAGCTCTGTGCACCTGATGAAAAACTTGACACATTTCTGGACCTTTATAAGGAAACAGTCAAGTGAACAAAACTACATGTTATAATAGATAAATAAAACGTTCACTGTTTTTATTTTATTTTATTATTATTATTATTATTTTTTTTTTTTACATGATTCCAAGTTATTTATATTCATGATCTCTAGTGTTTGTACACGCTTTACATTTTTATTTCAATGTTGTAAATAGCAATTCATTTGATTTTGTCTTTAAAGCAGATATGTGACAACATTTGTGACAGCATTAATTAAAGTTTCTTAAGGGTCAAGATCAAGTTGTATCTCCTGTGCTCCATCAGGCCACTCCCATAATAGCTGGCACCACTTAAATTAACTGTATAGCATGTGTGTAAAACTCCAATAGAATTGTAAAGTAATGATTTTATCACAAATAAATCTTTCAATGAGTAAAACTGGCCGTGTCTATAGTATTATAGACTACACAACATTATTATATGATTTTCAAATTCATTTTTAAATTACTATAATTTATATCATTTATATTGTCCCTGCATCAGTAGGGTACTCTTGTAATAAAGTAGCAGTGCCTGGGATGACTCCAGGATGAGCTTTGAAGAACCCACAAATCCAAGATCATGCCAAATCATCAACAGTCAAATCCAGTTCAATCCTTAGTTCCTTTCTGAGACATTTATGTTTATTATCAAACCAGGCACCTTTTTGTTTTTTGTTGATTTGTTTTATTTTTGTTTTGCCCTTTTAGTTTTAGATTGAGTTCTCAATGTTTTAAATATGTAATTAAAATTGTTTGTTGAAAAATCTATTCCACTAGCATATAGTGCAATTAGTGAGAATTAAGAATTTGTTCCGTTGTTTTAGTAAACTGTGGCTATATTAAACTAATGCTCATGTTCCCTCATTTATATGTAGCTAAAACTAATTATTACAACGTGGCCACAATTGACTAAAATACAGGAATTATTATTTTAATATGTTTTTTTTTATATTATGAATATTAAATTAATATTAGATGTGGGAAAATTTACCTTTTAATCAAATATTTATTTACTTACTTATCAAAGTATTTTTCTTTGTGCAAAATATAACCTATAACTCAAGTTTACATTTATGTGACAAATAGTTTTGTTAGATAGATACCTTAACCAAATTCACTGTTTTTTATTCTCATTTTTTTAAATTATATTTTATAATTATATTTAGTAATTAAAATATAATTGTTAATATTACTTTTTAAATTATACTTATATACATATATGTTGCAGACCCCGCCCTGGAAGTCTACTCAACAGATGAGAAATGTCTTTTTTTGTAGTAAAGAAAGAGAGAGACAAGAGTTTGCCTTAGTCAAGCAGCCTTCTTTGTTGACTTTAATCAAAACAAATTCATGAAACTTTAACCCATAGTATTCCACACAGGAAAAACATGTATCAGTCTATACAAGCACTCAGTAGCAACAAATAAATGGTTAAACAAGGTAACAAACTTCTATCAGAGCTTTACACAACTCACACAGTAGACTGGATTCAGGTAAGTAACACAGGTAAGTAACATAGGTAAGTAACAACAGTATCTGTTATATTGAATTTTTGTACACACACACTGACAGTTGATAACTTTAACATAAAAACAACCCATCAATAAATGTATTAAAATGCTTATTTTATGTACATTTACTCATAAACTTGACCACTTCAATGTAAGTAATGTAATTATAGTTTTTTTCCTTGACATTTGATCATTTTACTAACCTTTTTTTGTAGTAAAGAAAGAGAGAGACAAGAGTTTGCCTTAGTCAAGCAGCCTTCTTTGTTGATTGAAGTCGCCACGGCAACTCTTCTCTCAACTGCCACTCAGTATTTAGAAAATGCAACTTTGTTCTCTTTGAAATACACACTCATAACAATAAAGGTACATAAATACATAGAAATAAACATGCAAATAATAAATACAATATGTACAAATCAGTTTTCCTGTGACCTTAACTCCATGTGGGGGTCACATATATATAACTTGTAGAGCCATTAAAATCAAATATTCTCCCTGGACATCACGTTAACTATGTAAGAAAAGACCACCCCTGGGATGTGGACTCTTCCGAACCCCCGCCTCCGTTCATTTTTTGGAGTGTTCCAAAGCTATCTGCGGAGTGGTAAAGCAAGAGGAGAGGGTGTGTAGATGTGCTTGTTTATAGTCAGTAACAGTTAAATTAGTCAGAAGTGATACAGCTATTTAAGGATTGTGTGGATTATATGCGTACGTGCAACTGATTGTAAGTACATTTGCTTAATTCATTCTATTAAAGCAGTAAGCCCCAAGAAGCAGTGGTTTACAGTGAATTGAGAAAAGTTAAGGGGTGTTGTTAGGTATGATACGGAGCTGAAAACGATGACTGCATGTGTTGACAGGCCAATAGACTCCTCCCTGAGCCTCAAACATAAAATAATGGTATTATTATTATTATTATTATTATTATAAATTATGTCCATTGATATTTGTTTGATATATGATATAGTATAATAGAAAATCTCCCTTAAGCCACTGCTTAAGTCAAGAGTAGGGGCAAACCAGTTTAAATTGTCTCATTAGTAAAGTGTAATCAGTGTATTCACGATTACAGCGGCATACAGGAGTCGTACATTATTAGGTACATTATTTTTAATGTACAGGCATACATATGGCTATTGTGGTGAAATTTTTACATACCTACACTTTGCAGTATCTGCAAAATGTTAATTATTTTTTAATTTAGTACTGACCTGAATGAGATATTTCACATAATATACATTTACATATAGTCCATAAGAGATATAGTTAATATAATAGTTGAGTTTATAAAGCATGACGCAGTTCAAAAGTGTACATATTCTTAATATTCTTTAGAAAAGTCCTTCAGGTCCCACAAATTTTTTAACCTTAACATTTCAGTCATACTATCATGTGTTTATGTCTCCCCTCCTTTCACAGCATCAGCATTTTGATCTTGTAGATGCCCTGGGAACTAAGGTTCACTTAAAGTGGGAACTACATGCCTTTTCTAACTTGAGAACAATATTACATTCACAAAGAATTGTTTATTACACAGAATCTGTGCCAGTATCATGGACCACAACTATATCAGCATCACTTGGATATTGACTGTATTTTGGGCTCTTCTTCAATGCATCTTATAAATGTTGTCATATGTCTTGCACACATCCAGTCTGTTTTTCTTTATTTAGTAGCACGCAATTATAAAGGAGGGCAAATCCAGCATTATGGATGTAACATATAAATGCTTAGAGAATGTATGTGTTACCAATATACCAAACCATCTGTTTATATTTTAATAAACCCTTGTTGATAGTGTGTAAGCATCAGAATTTTGACCAGTCTATGTACAAGTTTTCTATGATAAAATATGGAAATAGTCATGCGTTATGGATGTAACAAAAAATGACACTGATTTTGAGAGACTATATACTTTGTAGGATTTCTGCAAATTCAAACGCACAAACCACACACAATAATACCCAACAAACTGAGAAGCAATGGCTCTTAACAGAACACATAATTGTTACTTTATTTTAATTTTGTTGTGTCTATTCATGAGGAGTATGTACTGTTATGGATGTGACAAGCCTTAAAATTGCACTTACCAGACTATGGAAAAAAAATGCTTTAAAAACTTTAAGAGGGACCTCACATGGGTATTTGAACCACCAAATGTTGACATCTGTGCTATCAGTATAGTAAAAACCTTTGGTAAAAACTTTTTTCATGGTAAGGTTGACATTTGCATGGAATTACCCAGTGCTGAATTGTATCTTTAGCTCCTTGCATTCTTTCTAATCATGTAGACAACAGGTTAAGTAAAAATATGTATATGCAATATAGCTCATATATTTAGCAAAATGCTCTTCTTCCCTAGTTTGTACAAACTGAAGTCTGTTGCTTATGTAACTTTTCATCCAATTAAGTACAACCCCTCTGATACCATAATCACAATTTACCATAATATTAACATTACATTTAAAGCAGTTTAGATAAGTTAAAATAAAACATTTGAAAAGTAATACATTACTTTAAAAAGTGTATCTGGGTGGAAACTACATTTTTAGCTCATTTTAACATTTTTTTACCTACCTTTGTGCTGCGTTTAAGTCCTCCTGGGATGTTCGTACTTACGAGTTGACAAGTCGTCATTACGACGTCAGGTGCGTTCAAATCACTTTGGTCGGAATAAGATGGTGATTTATGAAGTGATGTAAACTGCATCATCATATATTCTATGATAATTATACAATAATATAATATTTTGTATATGTAATACAATGTTTTATTGTATATTACAAAAAATAATCATTTTATTAATTTCAACAAATTTACTGTCAATACAGACGCTGCATATCTATTGTCTTTGGCTGCGTCCATTGCATCCGACACGTTACTCGGAAACTCAGGGCTTAAAGAAAATTTTGAGTTTCTCGTGTGTTCAATTCGGAAATATGATCAATCCAACATGACTTGAACGTACCATTGCAGTCATTACAAAAAAGCATGGTCTGAGTATGTACAATTAGCATTATTTTGTTTTTAGATGATATAGTCTACATGAAGTACGTTTTTAAAAGCTATTTTTAGAAGCTAAGTTTTAATGCTATTCCTTGATAAACTTTCCTATTGTTTTAGACTTCTGTTGGCTAACCTTATATGAAGATAAAGAATTTTTTCAGGCTACTGATTGATTTTCCATTGTTCTGAATTTCCCCAGCTGAATTGAGTGTATGCTCCCTTTTTTTTTAATGACCGCCTAAAATTAAATAGTGATAATGCGAGGCAAGCGTATGGCATAATTGTGACCTTTTTTTAGTGGAATTCATTGAGGGATTTGAGTTTTTTTTTTTTCTTACCATCTTCTGGGGGTTTCTTGCTTTTAGTTGACGAGTCGGATATAAAACTTCAGTTTAAACAACAGTCAAATTAGTCGTAGCGCACATCCCTAGTCGTAGCGCACATCCCTAGTCGTAACAAATAGAAATAGCCTTAAATAATGTATAGTTATCGGCATCTTTCCACCTGTTATGTGTACAGTTTATTTTTTACACACGAGAATCGTATTCAGAATGGACGTGTAAGCGGTTGCCGTGGTAATTGTCACATGCCCATTCCCCAGTCTAGGGTTGGGAGTGGGAGTAATAGGTTAACTAAAGCTTAAGGAAAATATAAACAAAAATAAATAAATAAAACATGGAGGAATTACTCCAGTCCTCTGTCCCAGAAATGTAACACAAACATTAACATTGAGTACAAAATAAAATGGCACCCTCTCCCTACAGCTTTGAACTTAAAGGAGAAGTCCACTTCCAGAACAAAAGTTTACAGATAATGTACTCACCCCCTTGTCATCCAAGATGTTTATGTCTTTCTTTCTTCAGTCGTAAAGAAATTGTTTTTTGAGGAAAACATTAGAGCATTTTTTTCCATATAGTGGATCTCTATGGTGCCTCGAGTTTGTACTTCCAAAATGCAGTTTAAATGCGGCTTCAAATGATCCCAAATGCAGTTGTAAACGATCCCAGCCGAGGAAGAAGGGTTTTATCTAGCGAACCGATCTGTTATTTTCATAAAAATAATACAATTTATATACTGTTTAATGTCAAACGCTTATCTTGTCTTACTCTGCCTGAACTCAACTTTTTTCCAGTTCAGGACCATTAGGGTATGTCGAAAAACTCCCATCTCATGTTCTTCCTCAACTTCAAAATCATCCTATATCACAGTTTTACCTTTTTTTGTTAAGGGTGTTTGATTTTATTTGCATGTTCAGTTTGCAAAGACTGTGTCAGTACTTCTGCAGTGATGTAGGATGATTTTGAAATGATTTTTGAAGTTGAGGGAGAAAATACGATTGGAGTTTTTCGACATACCCTAACTGTCTTGAACCAGAATACACAGAGTTCAGGCAGAGCAAGACAGGATGAGCATTTGAGATTAAAAAATATTTAAATTGTATTTTTTAAAATTAAAATAACCGATCGTTTTGCTAGATAAGACCCTTCTTCCTCAGCTGGGAATTTACATCCACATTTGGGATTGTTTGAAGCCACATTTAAACTTCATTTTGGAAGTTTAAACTTGGCGCACCATATCAGTCCATTATATGGAGAAAAATCCTGAAATGTTTTCCTCGAAAAACATAATTTCTTTACGACTGAAGAAAGAAAGACATGAACATCTTGGATGACAAGGTGGTGAGTACATTATCTATAATTTTTTGTTCTGGAAGTGGACTTCTCTTTTAAGCATAAGGCAAATAAACAAACAAAAAAGTTACAATATCTTTTAATACCTTAACAAGGAAAAAGAAAATTCAAGTCGTCACTTTTGCTTGGAGTTTCAGCACTACTGGTCAACAAGTATATACTTCAGCATTCAAGGGTTATCAATCAACAGGAATCAAATCAACTTGTTTAATTGAGCCACAACTCTGGACCAGTAATCCGGGATAATGTGCACTTAGGATAGGTGTAAGATATTTAGAGCATCTTAAATGAGGTGTAATATGTATTCTGTGCAAAATTCTGATCTGAATGGCTCTTGCCCTATTAGAAACTGAGAGCCTGTTAGAGCCAGACAGTCTCCCATTCCTTTCCTTGAATAATCACCTCCAGCTGTCTTTCCAAAATCAGTCATAAAGTACTAACTGTGCCATAGGAGCATAGAACTTTGTAGAAAAGGGAAATCAACGTGTATGGAAGAGGATTCAAAAGGGTTTCCCTCAATAAATGAAAATGAGTATTTAGAGGTGTGTGTAGTACTGCTGAATATATAATCCTAATTTTCAAAAATCTAAAGAAGTGCTGTCTAGGTAGATTATATCTTGAAACTAAGTTTTCGAAAAGACAATACAGATCCTTCCTCATAAATCACCCATACCAAGAACAGAATAAGAATTAGCTTTATTTGCCAAGTGTGCACAAACATGCAAGGAATTTTTTGTGGTTTTTGTTTTGTTTTGCAATAAATTAAAACAGTCTGTAGTACTTTGCAAGAACTCCAAGTTATTCAAACTTGGCAGAAGAGGGGAGGTTAATAGCACGCCAGTATTACGTACTAAGGGACTGTTACACAGAATTTTTCTTAACTTTGAGTCATAAACAAATAATAGGTCGAGGGGCAGCTGGACTGATTCAAGATCAAGCTATTTGGGAGGTCCAAGCTGCCCTCTACACAAGAGAGCTAAAGTTTGGTAATTTCAGTCTGGGTTTTCTTTTGCTCCAGATAAATGAATTTAGCCACCCACTGAGCACTCAGCTTATTAGACAGTAAAACAGGAATCATTTAAATACAGTGAGCGGGACAGGACATAAATTTTTATAAAAGTCATCCTCCCCAGCCAAAATAGAGGAAGAGCCATCCACCTGTTCAAATCACCACAGATTTTTCCTAGCACAGGTGTAAAACACAGACACCCCAGACACAGCCGTGTCCTCTCTTATCATCTGAGCAAATGGCTCTACCGCTATTGCGACAGCCCTGTTTGGTACCCCGAAATAAAGGAAAATTATCAGATCTGTGACCATTGGTAATGACTGCTGTAGGAGGATCTGTATAAAGTATTCCCCAAGTCCGAATTTTTAAAAGGTGTAAAATAAATAAAGCCATTAACAGAATCAAACGCTTTCTCCACATCTAGGGACAGAATAAAACATTTAAAACTAAAATTTTGAGAAAGCTCAATAATATTTAGTAGCTGCCTAACGTTGTGAGCGGAGCTTCTGCCTTTAATAAACCTTGTCTGATCCTTATTAACAATAAATGGTAAAACATTCTCCAATCTTAGTGCAAAAGTTTTTGATAACAAATTTTTGCCACTCGCAGTGCCAAAGGGAATAATGGAACATCTTTACATCAATCTAATAATTAAGCAGAGCTGTTGAATGTTACATTTGCATTTTTTATTTTATTTTTATTTTATTTACCTCAGGAGTGTTTACTGTGCAACTGCGCATGGGAAAGAAAGCCCAGATGAAACCGCTGCAGTTCAATTATTGTGACCATGGATTAAAAACACAAATGCACATAGTTAACAAAATCTAAATTTACTTTCATATGGCATTATCATACATATATCATTATAATAATATTGCATTATCATAAGTATATATGTTTTTTGTGTATTTTACATGTATTTTAAAGAAAATCACAACATTTGTTATATGATCTGCATGACCCCATTGTTGCCTTTCATTGATGATGTTGCAGGGCATTCCAAATGAGTGATGTCCACTCCAACAGATATCCCATGCTCAGGATATGACCCCCCCATCCCCCTGCCCCATTATTTATCTTGTATGTCTAAATGTAATTTATTTTTATGTTCTGTTTCTGCAGCATTGCCTGTAAAATGAGTCTCTATCAGAAGAGAGAGGAGGAGGATGCTTACAGACATGAAGCAGCATCTCCGGAGCCCAGCTGTGTGTCTGTGAAAAGTGACATGTCCATGAATAAACCACCTGATCTCAGTGACAGAGCAGTGACCTCTGACCATAAGTGAGTACAACCGTTGTAGTTAAACTTCTAATGAGAGTTCTCAAAATAGTGAGCACATAGAAATGCAGTAACCAGTACAGAACTATCCTGTGACTATGTGTTTTTATGGATAGTTTAGTAAGGCTATAAATAATGAAATAGTCCTACAGTAATTTGTGTAAATGTGAAGAGTGCACATCAGTGCTATTAGTAGACTAGAGTAGACTTAGCTGGAGGAACCCATTGTCCTATGGCATTACATATTAATGTACATATGTTAAATATTATCTAGTTACATAGTTATCAGGTTAAATACATTAAATTGTTAGATTTTATGATAAATAAAATAATAAACTTTCTAGAGTTAAGCACCAAGTGGTTAGTGACATGTTTCACTACACTGTAAAAAATAAAAAACACAATTAGTTGAGTCATCTAAAAATAATTTGTAACCCTGTTGCCTTAAAATTTTAAGTTTAGTCAACTTGAAATGTTAAGTTGTACTACGTAACAACTCAAATATCTAAGTTGTCACTTAGTATAATTTAATATTTCAAGTTGAATAAACTTTTTTTTGAGTTGACTGAACTTAAAATTTTAAGGCAGCCAGATTACAAATTATTTAAAGTTGACTCAACAAATAGTTTTTTACAGTGTAGGTGGCTGATGTAAGCTGTAGTTTGTCAGTCCTGATTCTGCAACACACAATGCTGAACCTGCAATTTGTAACGATGGGAGTGAGACGAGAGACGAGCGGATCCATATGCATACTTTTATTAAAAGGACGTGACAAAGACATGGTCAGGCAGGCAGGGTCAAACAATGGCAGACAGGTGTATGGACGGCGAGACGAGAGTAATCCGTGATGGGCGAGGGTCAATCCAGCGGCGAACGTTTTCCTTACGAGGGCTAGGCAGGAGAATGGTCAGACAGGCGAGAGTTCAAAACGAGAAAACAAGACTAGGAGAATCAGCAGGACGGAACAAGACACAGGATACACAGAGAACGCTTTGTATGACTGTAAACACAATACAATACTCGGCGGTGAGTGACAGGAAGACCGGGGCTTTTATAGTGTCTCTGATTGGAGTGAGAGTGACATCTGGTGGTGAGCGGACAGCAGGACACTGACCAGATTCGTGACACAAATAGAGCTGAATCAGGTTCTAGTGAAACTGAACCTATAGGATAGTAATAGCGTGAAACTAATATTAGTGCTGTCACGGTACGTTGCCGATGAACACACACAAAGATGAAGGTTAACAGTCTTTAACCCTCATGCGGTCTTCGGGGTCTTTTTGACCCGCAAATGACTTTCGCTTAATTTTTAAAAAATGTTCTCTTTGTTTAAATGACATGAGACTTTCTGAACCTGTCCGCACTATCTAGATCTAGGTCTCTAGAGACCCCATGCAACAAAATTTAATTTTGTAACCAAGTAATAGTTTTTTTTTAAACAAATATTTTTTTTTCCTGTTTATTAATGTTTTTACTACATTTGTGCCATTTTGGACCATTTATTATATATTTTTTAATTTATATAAATTAATAAATACATATTTTTTATTAGGTTTTTATACAAAAACAGCTTTTTGTGTAAAATTCACTTTATAAAAGACCCACATTTTTAACTTTCATTCATGGGGATAACATGGATAATTTGACATGGTTTGGTGTAAGATTTTTGCCCATCATTTGTAAAATGCCCTTTTAAAAATAAAAAATTATCATTTTTACCAGTAGATGGCTACAGAGCTCCACTGTTTACTATGTGCTATTTGACCAACTAAAAGATATCTTTTTACAAGTTTTTTCAGTTGGATTGATATCTACATATAATAAAATCACAATTATAACAATAAAAATTACTTTTTGTCAAAGTTTAATATTTTTTGTACTGAAAAAATCAGTTTTTCAATAATGTTACATTATGATTAGAATCAAACCAACAAAATGTTGATTCAAAATTCATCCATTCAAAGTTTATCAATTCATCCATTACTTTGACAAATATATTTTATAATTGTGATTTCATAATATGTAGATAAAATCCAAAAATCCAATACAAAACAACAACAACAACAAAAAAAAAAGACGTGGCCTAATGGTTAGGGAATCGGGCTTGCAACTGAAACGCTGCAGGTTCGAGTCCCTGATCCGGCAGGGATTGAAGGTGGGGGGAGTGAATAACCAGTGCTCTCTCCACCCTCAATACCACGACTGAGGTGAGTCCCTTGAGCAAGGTCCCCAACTGCTCCCCGGGCGCCGCAGCGATAGCAATATGGCTGCTCACTATTTACTATTTGCTATTTTTACGTTTTTTCAGTTGGATTGATATCTACATATAATGAAATCACAATTATAACAATAAAAATTACTTTTTGTCAAAGTTTAATATTTTTTGTACTGAAAAAAATCAGTTTTTCAATAGTTACATTATGATTAGAATCAAACCAACAAAATGTCCATTCAAAATTCATCCACTCAAAATTTATCAATTCATCCATTACTTTGACAAAAAGTAATTTTTATTTTTATAATTTTGATTTCATATGTAGATAAAATCCAAAAAAAAATAAATAAATAAAAAAAAAAGATGTGGCCTAATGGTTCCCTGATCCGGCAGGGATTGAAGGTGGGGGGAGTGAATAATCAGTGCTCTCTCCACCCTCAATACCACGACTGAGGTGAGTCCCTTGAGCAAGGTCCCCAACTGCTCCCCGGGCGCCGCAGCGATAGCAATATCGCTGCCTACTGCTCCGGGTGTTTGTTCACTACTCACTACTGTGTGTGTGCACTTAGATGGGTTAAATGCAGAGCACAAATTCCGAGTATGGGTCACCATACTTGGCCACACATCACATCCTTTCCTTTCCCACTGAAAAACTTGAAAAAAAGATGACTTTCAGTTAGTCAAATAGCACATAGTAAATAGTGGAGCTCTGCAGCCATCTACTGGTAAAAATGATAATTGTTTTATTTTTAAACGGGCATTTTCCAAATGATGGGCAAAAATCTTACACCAAACCATGTCAAATGGTCCATGTTATACCATGAATGAAAGTTAAAAATGTGGGTCTTTCATAAAGTGAATTTTACACAAAAAGCTGTTTTTGTATAAAAACCTATTTTTTTTTATATTTATTTATTAATTTATATATATTTAAAAAATCATAATAAATCCTCAGAAAATGGCACAAATCTAGTAAAAACATTAATGAACAGAAAAATGAATTTTTTTTAGAAAAAAACTATTATTTTGTTACAAAATTAAATTTTGTTGCGTGGGGTCAAAAAAGACCCCAAAGACCATGAGTGTACAACCCTACACGAGGACCGCACAATTAATAGATCAACAGGAAGGCTGTAGACACACATAACGTTGACGAGACCCGACAAACGTCAACTGAACAGAAAAGACCTTAAATACACAGGCAAATGAGGATAATTGACAGAACACAGGTGAACTAACTTAAGTAATCAATGGGAGATAGAAACTAGGTCAAGGGAACACTTGAGGAATAAAAACAATCTAAAAGTCCGTGCGGTTGTGACAAGTGCAAGCTGATATTGTATAATAATTGGGTGATTCCAGGCTCATCCAGTGTGAACATTTCTTGAAGATTTCCAGGAAATCTGTTACAGACTCCAGGAGCAAAATGAAATTAGATTCTACCATTGTTTGTGGATTTCGACATTCAAAGTATTTATATTACAGGTGTATATGATTACATTGTGATATAATATTGTTCAGATACTGAGGAGATGGACCAGCTGAGGTTTTGTAAGTAGTGGTTATTTTATGTTTCGTAGTGTTCTTTCACAAGATTGTGTAGCATTAGTGTAATTAGAAATTCATTTAGAAACAGAAAGAGTGATATTTTAGTGCTTTACTTTTTTGACTGTTCTTTCTCTATTCTTTCTTGGTTTTCTACAGCGCTGCCTATAAAATGAGTCTCTATGAGAAGAAAGAGGAGGATGTTCACACGCATAAAGCAGCATCTCCAGAACCCAGCTGTGTGTCTATGAAGAGTGACAAGTCCATGGGGAAATTCCCCCTTGAACTCAGTGATGGAGCAGTGACATCTGACCTTGAGTAAGTGTAAACATGATGAGTGTGATAAACAAGGATGTTGACCCAGGAAGACATCCTATTTGGGTAACTTGTTGTCAGTGATTCAGTTATTTTTATACTCTTATGCTTTACAGTTTTTCTTTTCATCTCACTGTTTCTGCAGAGTGAGAAGAGGCAATGTGAGCAGATCATTTACACCACATCTGACTTGCTTTGCCTCACACTGTCAGAAACAAATCAGGAAGAACAACAAAAAAACAGCCCTGCAGCATGGTTCTCACCAACCAGTGGATGTCCTGCAGAGAGTCAAAGACCAGCACAAAAGCAGCATGAAGAACAAGTACGAGAGCTTATCTGAGGGAATCAAACTAGAAGAGAATCAAACCCTCCTGAACAGGATCTACACACAGCTCTACATCATAGAGGGAGAGAGTGAACGAGTGAATGAAGAACATGAGGTTTTACAGATGGATAAAACAGCCAGAACACAAGACAATCCAATTTACTGTAATGACATCTTTAAACCCTTACATCAACCAGGATGTGAACAGAAAGACAAAATCAAGACTGTTCTTACTAAAGGCATTGCTGGAATTGGAAAAACAGTCTCTGTGCAGAAGTTCATTCTGGATTGGACAGAGGGAAAAGCCAATCAGGATGTGGATTTCATTTTTATGCTTCCATATCGAGAGCTGAACTTGATTAAAGATCACCAGTACAGTCTTCATAGACTCCTGTTGGACTTTCACCCTGAACTTCAAGGTCTGGACTCAAAGATTTACGAGGAGTGTAAAGTTGTGTTCATCCTTGATGGTCTGGATGAAAGCAGAATTACACTGAGGTTTTCAGACAGACAGAAAGTTTGTGATGTGAATGAGTCTTCATCAGTGGATGTGTTGATGTCAAACCTCATCAGAGGAGAGCTGCTTCCCTCTGCTCTCATCTGGATCACCTCCAGACCAGCAGCAGCCAATCAGATACCCTCAAAATACATCAATCTTGTGACAGAAATTCAGGGATTCAATGAGCTTCAGAAGGAGGAATATTTCAGGAAGAGAATCAGTGATGAGCATGAAGCCAGCAGAATCATCGCACAGATTAGAAGATCAAGAAGCCTCAACATCATGTGTCACATCCCCGTCTTCTGCTGGATCTCAGCCACTGTGCTTCAAAACCTCCTGAAGCAAGATTACAGTGCAGAAATCCCTCAAACTCTAACTGAAATGTACATCCACTTCCTGCTGACTCAGATCACCATAAGGAATCAGAAGTATGATGAGAGAAATCCAGAGAAACACCTGAAGTCAAACAGAGACGTGATTGTGAAACTTGCTGAACTGGCTTTCAATCAGCTGATGAAGGGCAATGTTATGTTCTATGAGAAGGACTTAATTAAGAGCGGCATAAATATCACCGACGCCTCAGTGTATTGTGGGATTTGCACTGAGATCTTTAAGGAGGAATCTGTGATTCATCAGAGGAAAGTCTACTGCTTCATTCATCTGAGCTTTCAGGAGTTTCTTGCTGCTTTCTTTGTGTTTTACTGCCATGTAGTCAAGAAAATTAAAGCACTGAAGTTCTTTGTAAAAATGTGGTTAAGGTTCAAGGGAATCTCTCTGTATGAGCTACTAAGAACAGCAGTTGAAAAATCCATACAAGGTAAAAATGGACACCTGGATCTTTTCCTGCGGTTCCTGCTGGGCGTCTCACTGGAGTCCAATCAGAGTCTCTTACAGGATCTACTGACATGCACAGTGAACAGCTCAGAGACAATCAAGAGAGTCACACAGTACATTAAAGCCAAACTAAAGATTGATGAACGTCTCTCAGCTGACAGATGCATAAATCTGTTTCTCTCTCTGCTGGAAATGAAGGATCAGACTCTGTACAGAGAGATTCAGGAGTTTGTGAAATCAGCAAAATGCTCAGAGAATCAACTCTCTTCATCTCAGTGCTCAGCAATCGCCTACCTGCTTCAGATATCAGATGTGCTGGATGAATTTGATCTGAAGAAATATAACACATCAGATGGGGGTAAAAGGAGACTGATACCAGCTGTGGTGAACTGCAGAAAAGCTCTGTGAGTATTTCTTTATGTGATTGAAGATTAAACTAATTTTGAATTTCAGTAAAAATGTTAATCTTTTTCTAAACACCTCAGTAAATGTGTCAGTTTAGCCACTTACAGTACTAATTACTCTTAGTACTCAAGCAAGGGTTGCCAAGTCTGTGGTTTTCCTTTCACAAAACATTTGTAATGCACCTCCAATCCAATTATCACAAAGAGCTTTGTGCTTTATTACTTCTGATAAGAAACAAAGTCTCAGCATTCAAATTTAAATAATAAATGCCGTTTTAATGGTAGCAGCTACAGTTCAAGTGGCAGTGTGGAGCACGGGTCTCTTCCTCTTTAATGTACAGTTAACAGTTCCACTTTACGTTACAGAACATCATAAATGTTAATGAACGTCAGAAGGTATGTTGAAAGATACAGTACAGCGTACCAAAATAAAACAGTTTGTGAACAATATGTCAGTTAACATTGCATTTACCTCAGAAAAAAAAGATATCCAGTGTTCACAGTTGGTTAGTTAGCTATGAAAACACTAGACGGAGCTTATATACAATTAACAATATATGTATGATTCTAAATTTTACAAAATTTTTACGAAAACTAGCTTATGTGCAGTTGAGTTGTATACAAACTAGGGCTGTCAAACGATTAATCGCAATTAATCGCATACAAAATAAAAGTTTGAGTTTGCCTAATATATGTTTGTGTACTGTGTGTAATTATTATGTATATATAAATACACACACACAAATTAATGTATATGTGATGCAATCTGGGAAAACCCGTCGGATGTGGTGCTGGGACGTTTTCAGAAAATTCAAAAAATAGGTTGAATGTCATTTTTTTGTCAAAATTAGGTTTTCATTAAATTATTATTCTATAACATCTTGTCTATCATCTCTGAAAATATCTTGGTGAAATTCACTTGTTTAGTGCAAAAAAATAGCGATTTATTGCAGCAAGCAGAAATGACTGTGTGTTTCTCACCCTTATGGTAAGAACGTGCTGCTGAGGTGCTCCCCCTTAAAACCACAAAAACAGTTAACCTATCAAAATAAACCACGTAACATATTTAGTAAAGGCGTATCAATTCACATTCTCCGGCAGTCCTGTGTAAACTACAGCAGGCAAAGTTTTTTATTTATTTATTTTTAATATTGTGAGATGGCGGAGCGCAATAATGCCATCTAAAGTACTGCAGCTGCTCACTTAACCGATCTTACTTGTCTCAATCTGCTCAATCTTGGTGATGTCAGTGCCCTGAACGATGTTATAACGGACTATTTCACATCCAGAAATGGAGGATCGGATGATGAAGTTACTAAAGAGGAGGAGTCCGATGACAGTCTGTTAAATGCACAGTGTGCGAACAGTTGCACTGCACTGCTTTTACTACAGGGTAGGCTGCATTATTCGTGCTATCTAAACATAAAATGGGTGATCAAAAGTTTCTAGACTATGCCCATGATAAACTGTTTGTCTGTTTGTGTAATGATGCAGTATAGCGCTCCTAACTTGACCGACAGCTCTCGTTAAACCCGTAAAGTAAAAGTGAAAGCTGTCTCACTTTAAAGCCGTTTTTCTCAAAATTCCATTCCTGAAAATCGTCGAAAATCAACTTAAGATAGCTATAACTTTGGTTACGTTGGACAAAATAAAAACATCACCATGTGTTGGGTTTTCCTAGATCACATCACATATATTTAAGAGAAATATGTTATGTACAAAATATTTTTATTTATATATAATATAAATTATATAAAAATTATAATAAATACATATACTTGTACATATTTATTAAATATATACATGAATGTGTTTGTATTTATATATACATAATAATTACACACAATACACATACATATATTAGGCAAACTCAGACTCTTATTTTGTATGCGATTAATCGTTTGACAGCCCTAATACAAACATTTTTTATTTGAGTGTAATTTATCTTAGGTGTGTTCGACATGAAATACGGCTACAGACCGCAGTCAACAAGGGAGGAGTTGAAAACGGAGCCGTCAAGTCGGACACTCTCTGCTCTCGTTAGTGAAGCTCTCGCGGTGTTTGCATGCTCTATCACTGATAAAGTAAATTAAATGCAATATTTGTCAAATACACAGACGTTTCAAGTGTTTTCATAAGCAACAGAAACACGTTTCATATACTGCTTAATACAGTGCCATCTGAACAAAAATAATGTTCAACATAAATATATACTATTTAAATACTAATAAAGTGGGGTTATATATGCTTTTATCAGTGTTTTATAATAAATGTGACTCAACATAACATTGTGACCACAGTAAAAAAGCTTTTGCTGTTCTAAATACACAGATTTTTTTGCATTATCGGGGTTGAGGATATTAGAATAAACCTGAAACGTGTAATCGTTGTCATGCGGTGAATCTGGCCAATTGTAAAACAGCTGTGTTGTCATCAGAGTCAGCTGGCTGCTCTCGAATCTCTATTGCAGTACTTTGATGGCACACGTGACAGTCACAAGGCGTTGGGGCTGTCTCAAGTCGAACAAAATTTGTAACCGACATACACTGCTTCAAGTCAGAATTTGATCGAGCTGCGCAGCCCTGCGTTAAGTCGAACACACCTATTGTCACCACCACATGAACTTTTAGTTTGTTTTTTCTCCTCATGTGTCCCTTGACCCAGTTTTCCTTGTGTCTGATTATGTTATTTGGTTCTGGTGTGTCTTGTCATTAGTCCCTCATTTGATTGTGTATTTAGTTTCTGTCTGTTCAGTTAGTATTTGTCGGGTCTTGATGGTCGATGTACGTGTGTTACCTGCCTCCATTGTGTGGATTATACCTGTGTGTGGATTAATACCACCATCATCTTCATCGCTGTGCGTGTTCATCAACACCGAATCGTGACATATATATGAAAATAAATAGCACTGAATATAATACTGTTGTTATTAATTTTAACATTTCATGTACCAAATGAGAGGGTTCCCTGTACAGTTTACAACATTAGTTGGGAGAGATTTTTTGTTCCTTATACACATCTCAATATCAGTAGATGTAATTCTGAATAATTGGTTATATGTATCGGCTGAGAAATTTCTAATTATATCATATCTCTGATTATGTTATATTCATATCTCTGTTATATACTAAATGGATTAATAGTATACTCTTCTTTTGGACTGTACTAAATAGCATCTGTTCAATTTCTCCTTATTACTTCACTGAAAACAGCTTAATCATGATGTGTGGTAATATTACATTTGTTTGATATTTGAATTAATTACCTCTCTAAGTTTATTCCCTTAAAAACAGCAATTTTACCTGTAAATTGCTAAGAAATATAAAGTATTGAAGCTTTTTTATTGCTAAAAGTCGCAGGGCAGCATCATTCATTTTCTGTGCTCCTGAATGTTACTGATCTGTGTGCAAGTGACTGTCTGTGTCTGTGTGTGTGTGTGTGTGTGTGTTTCAGTGAAGGGAGTGCATTAATTTAGAATGGTGATTAAACTGACTACAACTACCTGTGCATAAAATGGGTTGAATGCCTTTTATACCAGTCAGAATTGAGTATTGAGACCATGGTAAAAGAGCTTTGTCTGTGTCAAATATATGGCTAAAACTAATCTAGAGTCATAACTTCATACTATCAGACTAATTTAAACATTTAAGCTCATACTGTTCAGAAAGTGATATTTTAACCCACCATCTCCTCTTTATTGACCCATGCTGCATCATGTGTTATAGACTCGCTTTCTGTAATCTTACTGGTCAGTGCTGTGAAAGTTTGTCTTCATCTCTACAATCATCCATTTCTTCACTGAGAGAGCTGGACCTGAGTAACAATGATCTGCAGGATTCAGGAGTGAAGCTTCTTTCTGAAGGACTGAAGAGTTCACACTGTCAACTCAACATACTGAGGTAAGAAAAACAGATAAGATTCACTTGGTTTTAAATCAAAGATGCCCTTTGCTCTGGTTGTGATTACTTTTTCTTGTGGTTGTGGTTAACCTATTGTTGATGTAATGTGTTAAAAGATCTTTAAACCTCTTGTGGGAGGATTTAATTAACCTAAACGCGAGTTTCTCTTTTTTGGTGGGAAGGTTTAGGGAGGTGGTTGCCATTTCTTTTGTCTACACTTTTCTCCTGTTTAAGATTAAACAGGGAGATGGTGTATTATTATTTCCCTAGACTCGGTAGAAATGTAATAGTGGAAAAAAGTATTACACTGACTCAGTGAAACCTTTGATTTAAAGCAGAGTGACAGGAATCTGAACATTCCTGTGCAGTGTTTCCCCTAGGTTCACAGTTTTGGAGGTGATGATGAGGCACTTTACTCGCTGTATAATAACAGAAACATTTCTCTGTTTCAACATGTTGAACAATATGGCCCTACAATCTTTTTCTTTCTTTCTTTTTTTCAGAACTTTTTGTGTTTTCATTTTTCTGATAACCAAATAAAGGCATGAAACATTTATTTATTTTTAATCAAATGGAAATTTAACCCTTTAATTTTTAGGCAAACAAACAGAGGTTTACTGTTAAAATTAATACATGGAAGAAAATTTGTGTGAATATTCTATTAAAAAAGTTTTAATAATAATTGTAGATTTTTTTTTTCTACAATTAAGTGGTTAATCTGGTTGTAATATTTATTTTTATCATTTGTTTTATTTAAATTAGCCAGAAATATAAACACATAAAGAAGTACATTATACTGCACAAAAGTAATAGAAGAGTAATATATTTCTGTTACACGTTAAACCATACTTTTATTTTGACAGGTTGCCGTGAAGTTTCAGTGTGTATACAGTATGATATGATGCTAGTTTTCTCAAATAAAACGGTAAAATTCAAATGAAATGACTTTCACAGCAGCTCTGGAGATGAAGTCCATGTGTTCATGTGGTCATATACGCAGAGGCCGAAAACACCCCGTATATGCCCCATAATGTAATGGCAGGGGAAACACTGCTGTGTGTGAATCATTTTAAGATGATCTCCAGTGCCAGATGATGTGATGTTGGGTGTGTGTGTTTTGTAGATTATCTGGCTGTATGGTGACAGAGGAAGGCTGTTGTTTTCTGGCTTCAGCTCTGAGTTCAAACCCCTCACATCTGAGAGAGCTGGATCTGAGCTACAATCACCCAGGACAATCATCAGTCAAGCTGTTCTCTGATTTAAACTACAAACTCAAGTATGTTCAACAATTATCATTAGGTTCGCAAATTCATTGTTAATGTTAGGCTTGTTCGGGATGTCAGCGCTGTGCGGACCGGTCGGCGTGTGGGATTGAGGTACCACGAGAGCTATTTGAAATCTAAAGATTTGTTTGCTCTCCAGTCACACTCCTGTGCTTTGGTGTTACGTGCCAGGCAGTCTGTGCGGCGCTGATTCATCTCAAGCAAGTCTGGTGTTGTTTGTCTTTGGCACTGCGTCATAGCATGGGGCGGGGTGTTTGTGTCATTCTGAAAAGTTGAGATGTTTTTATCTTGATGTGGCGCAGATGCGCCTGAAAAAAAACAAGCACCTCGCACTGTGCACACGTCGCAACCACGTTGCTTCCTTTATGAGCGTGCATACCTCGCGTCTACATTTGAAATAACAAACTTCACCGCGCAAATTATTCACATATGCAAGCTGAACCGCTCTGAGAAAAAAATTTAATTAATTTAGTTAAACTTGATACTAATTGTCAACATTTGAAACTGTTTATTTAGCATAATGGGATAACCTGCCATGTGCAAAACCTTCCATTGTAATGTGCAACATTATCTGAGTGAGTCGATTATCAGCACTGCCAGTGTTGCCACAGTCATGAAATGAATGAAGAGTAGTTTGCTTTTCTGCTAGAGAAATAATTGGATCATTTTATTTTTATTTTGAATGTTCTTGTTTTTATTGTTGCTTGTTTATTATGATTAATCTCCAGTTTTTGTAAACAGTATAATAGGGCTGCCACTAATGACTAATTTTATATTGATGAATCTATTGACTAATTTAATGATTAATTGATTCATCTAAACGATTAATTTCCCACCCAAAAAAATAAACAATTTTACTTAAGAATATTTAACTAAACTTGCAACTTTGCCATTCAGTAGTAAAATAAAACAATACAAAAAAAGTATTAATGTAAACAAGCCATTGAAGAAATATGTAAAACTAAAAGAGTAAAAATGTAAACAAACATTATAAAAAGTAAATAAAAGTAAAATAATAACAAAAGTCTGAGAAAGTCAGCATGTTCTGAATGTCAATATATCCACATATTCTGTGCCTCTGTTCATTACAGATGTGAGTGCAACAACAAAGGGAAAAATGACAACATATCCACATTTTCTAGTCTACTAATAATACAATTATAATCTAAGTATACATTTTTACGTCGTAATTACCAGAAATATTATTTATCAGAATTTATTTAGGAAAAAATTAGGAAAATTGAGAAAAAATGTATTTCTGAAAAAAAAAGACAGAAAAAGAAATATATATATATATATATATATACATTTTTAATAAAATCAATTAATTGGAGATGCTTTTGATTATAAAAATTTAATGGAGCCAATAAAATGGAATACAGAAAAGTAATGGAAAACACAGATTTTGGTAAAAATAGAACTGTAAAACTCAATTAATTACACAGGCTTTTTGATCAATAAAATTTAAAAGAGTATAGAAAAATTAAAACGGAAAAAAAAACTGCATTTGGAAATAAAACAGATTTCATAGGGCTCTATAATTATAAGTAATTTTTTGTGGTAATAAAAATAGATGTAAGTGAACAATAACCTTTAAAATGACTTAAAATTCATTATATAATAGCATTATATAATATAATAGCAATGGGGCAATAATAATTAGTAATCATAACAAATAATCATATGGTTCCCTTTCGAGGAACTCGAACTGCGTCCTCTAGGGGGCGCTAGGGGGAACGCAGTCAGTGTGACCCGTGTCTGAAGTCTACATACAAAACAACAACAAAGTTGGCCGGCGACAGCCTATGACGTCACAGCCGGCGCGACTCGTCGCTGCCGTCACTACCGGTGCGACCACAGTATAAAAGGACACCGGTAGAGCAGGACGGCCTCTTCTTCGTCTTCATTGACTCTTTGTCTGGAGTGTGCAGCAAAACGGTAAGAGACCCCTTTTCTTTGGAAAAATAATGGCTAGCACTAGTAAGGCGTTTAGAAAGTGCGTGGATCCGTGTCCTCGTTATTTGACACCCGATGACACGCACGATCTTTGCGTCTTTTGTTTGGGCGAGGAGCATGCACGCGACGTCCTCGAGGGGGCAGTCTGCGTGCACTGTGAGCTTTTTCCAATGAGAAAGCTCCGTTCTCGTCTGTCTCTCTTCTCGAGGGAAGAGGGACAGCCACCTGTTCCCCGCGGCTCAGGACCCTCCGCTGCCGAGGCACGGAGAAAAATGAGCTGTGGGGATCCCAGGTGGACCTCGCTGACGAGCTAAAAAAGGGACTTTCCCTTTCACGCGCGTCAGTCGCGGGCGAGGACGAGCTGCTGGCTGACGATGATGTTGTTTCTCTTACATCATCCGATCCAGCAGCTAGTGCTCTGTTGGGTCCTTCCCAAGAAGAGCAGGACATGTTGGAAGGTGAAGAAGCTGAGGCTGAACCATTTCTAATCTCCTGCCCTGCATACGAGGAGCTGCTGGAGGTTATGGATCGCGCCACGGTAAGGCTTGACTTGCCGTGGAAGCGAGCCAGAGAGGTGGCGCCTCGGGGTCGTCTCGATGAGCGCTATCTTTCTGATCATAACCTCCCAGCCCAGGTGAGTCTTCCATTCCTTCCCGATCTGCATACGGAGATCGAGAAGGTATGGAGGAGGCCGTTTTCCTCACGCATCCATAATTTTCCGCACTCTAATTATGCGAATATTGAGGGGATGCGTGAGCACGGCTATCAGAGGATGCCGCCTGTAGAAGAGACGCTGGCCAGCTATCTCTCTGTAGGAAAGGCATCTTCCCTAAAGACTCCCTCCCTGCCATCCATTCCCCTTCAAGTAACATCTCGTTTGAATGGCAGGGCGTATGCAGCAGCAGGTCAGGCTGTGGGTGTGTTGCACACTATGGCGGTGCTTCAAGCCTACCAGGCTGACTTGCTGAAAGATCTGGATAAGGGTCAGGGTCTTTCCCCGGACGAGGTTGCTGAGCTGCGCCGCACCACAGATCTCGCTCTCCGTGCCACCAAGCAGGCCGCCACTGCCATGGGCAGGTCTATGGGGGCCATGGTGGTTACGGAGAGACATCTGTGGGTGAACTTGGCTGACCTCGGGAAGAAAGAGAGGGGCTTTCTTCTTGACGCACCAGTCTCGCCTTCCGAACTTTTTGGTACCTCCGTTGAGACGGTGGTTGAGAAGTTCAGGGAGGCGAGAGCGCGCTCAGCGGCCTTCAAAACCTTCATTCCACGAAGGTCCAGATCTGAGCCCGAACAGTATGGGGGTCCTGGCCCGTCTCGTTCCGAGGGACGAAGACAGGCCCAGAAGACTAGTGTGGCCACTCGCGCCCCTCCCCCACCTGCGGGTGGTTCCGGGAGAAAGCGTGGGTCTAGAGGAGGTAGACAGGACCTGAGGGAAGTGATCCAGACGAGACAGCGTGCTCGCCGGGGTCAGAGTAGAAGATAGCTTCTGCTTATCTTCCTTTGGGGGCTCCTGTCTCCCTCCTCTTAATTCCCCCTGATATTAGTCTCTCCACCTGACTGAGGTTTGGTGGTACTTTTTCCTGCGCACCCCCGCCGGACCTATGATGTTTTAGGTTGGCTTTTTTTTGTTAAAAAGCAACCTTTACTGATGGTCTGGCTCGGCCTTTCGGCCTCTTCTCACAGTTTGATGCGACGGGAACCATGGATGGGTGAGTTCGATCCATTTTTCATGTCTCTAGGAATCATATTTCTAGCTCGGTGGTCGCCCCCCTTTTTAGGTTTCCTAATAAGCGATCTCTTTAAGGTAACCAGGTGAGTGCTGTCTTCCCCTACGAAAAATGAAAGCGGGGTAGACAGCCCATTTTTTATGATTTGCTGTATGGTCTACTCCCCTATAACCAGTCTCTTCTTAATCTCCCCTGTCAGGTTAAAGTAATGGTCTGGATGGTTTCTCAGAAGGATCTTCTGAGTCTTCTGGAGTTATGCGCAGGAACCATGGTGGGGTGAGTACGACTCATGCTTAATGTGTCTCCATGCTGTATACAATTGGGTCCTGTTTTTGTGCCTTCCTTGGTAGGTCCTCTTCGAGCACCCCCCTCTGATCTTCAATCATGGTTATGGGCTGCTTGCCTGGGTCTGCCTCCCGTTTTCGAATAGGAAGCTTTCAGGTTCCCTTTACAGCACTGAGAAAAACTAGGACTTCGGTCCTGCGTCTGGGTAAGCTCTTCAGAATCTCTTTTCACAGGGAGCTCCTGGACATTTTGGATAGACACATTGACCACCGGGCTGAGACCCTCTGTCTTCGTCCCGCCCTGAGGGGCTTCGGTTGCGGGGTTTCCGCCCTTCACACAGACCTCCTACCTATGCCATTTGGTGATCTAGCGGTCGCCCCTCCGAGGAGTGGGCTTGGTCACGCTATTTCACTGTTTCTCAAGTCAGAGTTGTTTCTGTGGAAACCCTCTGAGTGCTCCGAGGAGCCTTCAGCTATTCTCGGCCCTTGGTCCCAAGGCTCTGCGGGTCTTGGTAGAGCAGGGCCCCTGCTTTCCATCGAGGAGGTAAGCATAGGTCTGTGTGGGGTAAGAAGGGCTTATGCCCCTTGAGAGGTTACCCACAGAACAGCCTGAGGGCTGGGGATGTGACTGCTTTCTGTGCAGTCTTGTAGAGGTGGCTCCCCGTCATTTCTGATCCCCGTATCTCTTCCTGGGAGGGTGCGACGATGCTCCCCTTTCTGCGGAAAGGGTTTTTGCTAGAGCTCGTCTCCCTTGGAGAGATCAGGTGTCCCTCCCGTGTCTCGGGAGTGGAACCCGGTCTCGATACACTACCTTTCTTGGTACGTATGTCAGCTACCAGGGCAGTATTATTAGACAGTTAGCTGCGGCTACTGCAGAGGGTGCTCCGCTCCCATCGAGGGTTTACCTGAGCGCTGCCCCATTGGGCAACTGAGGTTCACCCTTACTGCCTTCCCCAGGCCAAAGGAAACTTTCGCGGGTCAGATCTCATCCAAGGCTTCTGTACAGGGCGCGGTGATGCTCCCCTTTCTACGGAAAGGGTCTCTGAGCTCGTCCCCCTGGGGGGATCGGTGGCTCCTCCTGTCCATGGGAGTAGAAGCCTGTCACGATACACTGCCTTATCCTAGTGTGGCTAAGTGTATCGGCTCCTGGCAGTTTTAGTGGATAGATAGCCGCGGCCTCTATCTGCTTGGCATCTTTGTGCTCCCCTCTCCTGAGGGTTTTGCTTTGAGCTTTACCTAATTGGGCGGCTAGATGCGCCCCTACTGCCTTCCCCTTAGAGCCTTGTTAAGCCGGCAGTGCTCCCCTCACCCTGAGGGTCTTCTTATTCCACTGTTTCTCAACGGTACGTCTAAAATCCATTTTTATGGTAGGCCCACACGTTTGTGGGCGCTTTCTCAAATCCATGTATATGGTAAGTGCACACGTTAACCTTTGGGCACTTTTCTAAAATCCACGCTGTGGTATGGAAGGCACCGGTGTTCTGCGTCCATTCTAAAATCCTTTATGGTAGGGATTCACGCGCTATTGCCCGTACCCTTTCTCGAGGTGGTCTAAAACCCGGTCGTCTCGGGTCCATCTCCAGAGCTTCTGCCAGGCTAAAAGAACGGTTTTTACGCGCCCTAGTTCCGGTGCGCATTTTATGCTCGCTCAACCGGGTTGAGCAGGGAGTTACCACTTGCGTTCTGTGTACGACTTCTGAGGGAGTCGTGCAGGGCTGCAGTAGCTCCCGTGTGCCAGGCCAACCTGGGTATCCTAGGCTTCTGGCCGTATCCCCTTAAAGGAATACTTTGTTTCCAAGCTTGGGCTCTACCCCGGGCCGATATCTGCCCTATAGGTAAGTTGGGCATGCAGCCTAAGCTCTGGCCGTAGGGGATATGTCACTGACAGCCGTCACTTTATCCTAGGGGCGACTCCCTTAAGGCCTAGGGAGTTGGTACTTAGTGCCTGTCTCTCCGGAAGTCAGGCACTCCCCTCAGCATGGCAGCGTGGGTATAACCGTTCCCCCTAGCGCCCCCTAGAGGACGCAGTTCGAGTTCCTCGAAAGGGAACGTCTCAGGTTACGTATGTAACCCTGGTTCCCTGAGAAGGGAACGAGACACTGCGTCCTCTAGGCTCGGGGCCATGCTTCAGGATGTGAGCTTCAGACGAAGAAGCGGCCGTCCTGCTCTACCGGTGTCCTTTTATACTGTGGTCGCACCGGCAGTGACGTCATAGGCTGTCGCCGGCCAACTTTGTTGTTGTTTTGTATGTAGACTTCAGACACGGGTCACGCTGACGGCGTTCCCCCTAGTGCCCCCTAGAGGACGCAGTGTCTCGTTCCCTTCTCAGGGAACCAGGGTTACATACGTAACCTGAGACGTTTTATTGAACAAAACTGTTAAAATACATAATGTATTATATACAATAGAGCGAATGTAGATTACGCATTACAACAAATTTCTGCAGAGGGCGCCATTGGACTGACACGAACGTGCGTAACCTACATGCATGAAAATAATAAAAGCACATATATATTAAACCTGCATCACATATATTTATTTAATTGGCTAGTAGTGTTTGTAAATTCACAGTTGTTCTTAATTATCAATTATCAAAATGGGTTTATGATATAGCGCAGCCATGGCAAACAGTCTAATAATGCCTTTCATGGATTGTGGGAATGCGCCACTTCTGGTATTTTGCCAGTTAGTCAACGGTGGGCAAAATGACATTGACGATTTTTTTTAAATCGAATACTTGAATAGAATGGACAAATCGCGACAGCCCTACAATACAATGCTATCTAATCATTGTGGTAAAACCTGGAGGATATGACTTATTTAAGATGGAAATATTCCTTTATTTGAACAACTTCAAACAGTTTGATCAAATTTTTGATTATAGTTTCAGAAAGTAAAGTAAGTTCATTAAGGCAATGTGAACATTATTTAAATTGTACAGTTTATACTCATAATTAGTGTTTTATGCAGGGGTGATTACTGTACTTAAGTATTATTTTGGGAGATCTGTCCTTAACTCAAGTACAATTTAAACGGACTACTGGTACTTTTACTTGATTACATGTCTGAAGAGAAAATAGTACTTTTTCTGAGAAAAAACTCTACATGCCCCAATTAAAGGGGTAGTCTGTAGTCATTTTCGGATCCAAAAATGCAAATTCTCTCATTATTTATTCATATTCTCTCATCATTCATTCACCCTCATGCCGTCCCAGATGTATATGATTTTTTTCTTCAGGTGAACACAAGGTTTTAATCTATATAATCCAAGTGTATGAGACTGCTTCAAAAAGCAAACAGTAGTTTAAAATATCTATATTTTTTTACACAAACCTATGATTTTGCTTAAGAAGACATTGATTCATCAGTTGTGTTCGTATAGATTGACGGCATGTTTTTGAAGTGTCATCTTTGGACATCTGGTACACTTGCATTATATGCAGAGAGATGGATTATTTTTTTTACTGTCTGTAACTGTTTGTTTTCATATGTATAAAGTCATGTACATATGACATATGCATATGATCATACATATGAATATGATGAAACAAGACCCCTCATTTTTTTTTTTTTGGCTAGGTTACTTAATACTTACTTACCTATACTTTTTTTTTCTCCGGTACAGTTTGAAGTTGTACTTTTAATTACTAGTGTTTGGCCAGACACTTGGTATGTGTGTATTGCGCACACCATTTTTTTTTCATTTTACCTGATTAAGAATAGAAACTGAGGCTGCTTTTTTGTTAAATTAAGTATGTGTGTATATCTGAAGCTTCAGGTTTACAAACGCGAAAGTGAGATAAAGACCTATTCTCCCTCTAGTGTATATGTTAAACAGTTTTGTCTAAGAAAGATAATACTTTTTCATATACATTGAGCATTCAGCAAATACACACAAAGAACTGAGACAGCACTGATGTTGTGCCATATTTTAACTCCCTGCCAGATTTACTTATCTCGTTGAGACTGCTTTCTAATCCTAGACTTAATCAGACTGAGGAATGAGGGTAATCATAATCTGTCACACTGTTGCAATCAAGATTGTGACATCATTGATACTATGAAGGGTCTACTTTTATTTGTGTCTGCTCACAATAGAAATGTTGCTTTTGTGAAACAAAAAGTAACATTTAAAAGAAAAGAAGAAAAATAAATGCACTTTTTACCATCTAGTATCAGTAGTGTATATGTATACAAATTTGGCAAATTCAGATAATATTTTTATATTGATTTGTTTTTAAATTATTTATTTATAATTATTTTAGTAAATTTCTTCCAAGGTTAAGAGTGCTCAGTCTTATGGGAAATATACAGTGTGTAAAGTAATTGAAAATTGTGTGGCTCCATATACATTGGAATTAAAGAGGATTTAAAAAAAAAAAAAGGAGTGCAAACTTTTAGTTTCAGTTCAAGCTTAAAGGTTGTGTTCACATTTGGTATGTTTAGTTAGAGTAAAACAAACCCATGTGCGATTGCTCTGTTGGTGCAGTTCATTGAATGAGTGTGAATGCTACCATCCATCCAAACCCTGGTACATACCAGAGACAGGAGCGGGCCGAGACTGCTGAAAGATGAGCCTTCATCTGTTTTCAAACAAATTCTGGTGCAGTTCAAATAAAATATGAATGCAACACAAACCAATGACATCTAAAGGAACCAAAAACAGGATGTGATGTCACAAGATGTGACCCTAAAAAGGGCAGATTGCTGAAGAATACAGTTTTTTTTTAATTTTTTCTCATCATAGTCGCAATGTTTTCCATTACAGTTCGGTACAGGCATCTGAATCACGTCTCTGAGTAAGTGGGTCAAGTGCACATGATAAATACCTGGGTCTTGTTTCAGTAATTGGCATGGAAAGACTGCATAAAGAGACCAGAAAAGGAGAAGGAGGAGAGAGAGAAAACTGCTAACTGGTGGATGTGCGGGTAGGAAAACCGTTTGCTCTGGAGAGCCCCAAGTTTATTTTGCATATGCGCTGTGTTATACTGAGGGTTGTTTGTTTGCTGAAAACTATATAAAACCACCCGTACCAGTCAATTTGACCCCATCCTCTTTCTTCCTGATGACTGACCTTGTTACAGCAAATTGCGTTGTGCCGGCATGATGGAATATAACTTCCATTTGTATGCTCTTTTTTTTTTTCCGGTCTCCCTAGAAATCCATGTTAAAACAGGATAAATAAGATTCTCTGAATGAATTAAACTGAAAATATTTCAGTATAATTTTAATATAAAAATGTGTGCAGGATTAAGCTGTGCTGTTGTTGGCTGCCACAGTATAAGCAATAAACTTATGGAATTCCTGTAAAGTACCTGTTTTGCGTACCAGCAAATCTGTCCATGCAAAACTCTGTGCAATTTGGGAGCTGTATATTTGTGATCTCATCTGTTTTCAGTGCAGTCTCACTTTACTTTTTATCTTCCTACTCATATAACTATGACGGATGAGCCACTGAAAAAAGACAGTCATTGCAACACTGCAAGGTGATGAAACTATGTTTCATGTGCCATGTGCTTTTTAAAATCATTTTCAAAGGTTTAAAGTTATATTTTTCGGCTCGGAAAATCTGTTGTACAGCCAGAAATGTACAGCATCATTCCAGTCGGGCAAGACTTCAGGGAAAAGTTGCTTTGTTTTGTATGCCAAGGTTCAGTCCTAAAAATGACTGTGAGCGCTAAGCAAACCAGGACTATATGTATCCGTTTAGTTTTGGTCCAGACCAATAGAACGAAAAGAACCAAACTACAAGTGTGAACGCACTCTAAAAGAGCTATTAGACACATCAGCAACATGTGGAAAAAATATAATAATCCAGTGAGGGGCTGAAAGTGTCATTGCGTGATTTGTATATTAATGAATAGTGTTGTAGAGTATTTGAGAAATCTGTGTGTTATTAACAGTATCTCATATGATACTCGTATACATATCCCAGTATACAACACATATATACACTTACATACTGCATAAGAAAATAAGGACATGTCTTGAACTGTGGAACTGAAAATGACCTTTATTCAGCTCAACAGCTGCTTTTGACTCATAACTGCAGCATCAGAGAAACACACTCAAATCTAAGCAGATCAGCTTAATGCTGCTGAACAGCAAGAGATTTCTGCAGTTAGTAGATGAATATTAGTTACTGTATAAAACACTTCAACAAATGAAAGGATATAGACACAAATTATCAGTTAATATAAAGAGGTTTTGACATATAAATGGTCATTGTACTTTAAAAACATACTGTAAGTTTCAGACCTTAAAAATTACTCCTCACTGCAAAAATAGCATTTGTTGAAAACAAGCTCTGCTTCTCTGTGCAGATGAATGTGGTTCATATGGATACAGGACATCTTATCAGAGAGGACAGACAAATAAATAAAGAGAAGAAAAGACAGATATCCAGTAGCACGTCATCTGAGCAGATAAGTGCCAGATCTTATGCTGTTCTTATGCCAGATGTTATGCTGACTTACTGGAAGCATTTATGTTTTAAAATATTACAAAAATTAAGCAACATTAACATTAACACAGTTGCAAATCTGATAAGGTCAGATGGGCCTTTTTTGTTTTTGCAACCGTTGATTGCTTGTATGCTTGCCATTTTTAATATTCCATGGTCGAATAATTTCAGTTTTTTATAATTAATAATTCCTTACATTTATATAGCGCTTTTCTGGGCACTCAAAGCGCTTTACATAGAAGGGGGAATCTCCTCAACCCCCACCAGTGCGCAGCATCCACCTGGATGATGCGACGGCAGCCATATTGCGCCAGAACGCCCACCACACACCAGCTTATTGGTGGAGAGGAGATGTAAGTGACAAAGCCAATCAGAATATGGGGATGATTAGGAGGCCATGATGGTCGGAGGCCAATGGGCAAATTTGGCCAGGATGCATTAATCCCACTCTATAGCTGAAGATGGTTTTCTCCTAGAATGGATATGATCTGTTATGCATGCATTTATGCAATTTGTCTGTAAAATCCCCATAACAATTGCAAGTCTGATAAGGTCAGGTGGGCCTTTTCTGTTTTTGCAACCATTGATTGTTTGAATGCTTGCCATTTTTAATGATCCATGGTCAGTTTAAGTAGTTTAAGTTTTACATTAATCCCACTCTATAGCTGGAGATGTTTTTCCCCTTGAATGGATATGATCTGATATGCAAGCAGTTATGCAATTTGTCAGTTAAATCCATCCCAACAACTGTAGAATATAAGTCATTATCACTGTAGTGAATATTTTTATCACCAGTGTTGGGGAGTAACTAGTTACATGTAACTTAATTATGTAATTTAATTACAAAATAAATGTAATTGTAATTACTTACAGTTACTGAGAAAAAATGTGTAATTAAATTACAGTTACTTTTGAAAAATGCCAATGATTACGAAGGGGATTACATTTGAATTTTTTCACCCACCCACGCACCCCTACTTACAGATTTAATTGACTTCTTTCATGAATCGCATTGACTGCTTTAAAATGAGACACCAATGTTTCAGGAGTTTAGGACACAGAATAGGACACATGCTTATTCAGTAACTGTTTTATTTCCTATTTGGGTTTATGCATAAACTTTATTTTTTAAGATCGTTTTTTCCAAGGTATTGTTAGATGCTAGTGTTTTCTGTCATAACTATGCAAACATTTGATTTCAAACCCAGTATCATAGCTATTAAACTATTTCTTGTTATGATGTTATTTATGTTATGATCTTGTTATGACATATAGCGCAACTGCGCTCACGGTGACCCGAGTTCAATTCCCGTCTCGAGGTCCTTTGCCGATCCCGCTCCCCTCTCTCCTCCCAGCTCTTTCCTGTCATCTCTCTACTGTCCTATCACAATAAAAGGCATAAAAAGCCCAAAAATATAAGTAAAAAAACAATTTCTGAATTTGTGGTGGCTGTGCTTAAAATTAAATAATTATACAGCTCAGACTCTTTTGGAACAACTTAAGTCAGTGCTATATGCTTGATGATTTTCTTGGTGGAAGCTTTGCGTTTGGTTAGCTAATAAAATATTAAAGCTTAATTTAATATTATGTGTACAATTTCTTAATTCTGTCATCCTGGTATCGTGGACTTGCTCTATTGTTTCATACAAACACAGCTGCTGCCATTTTTTATTTTTTTTTGGTACATTGTAATGGATTATAAGATAACTAACAAACTAGTACTACTACTTATTTATGTGGTGAAATGTTGTAGAAGAAAACTGGTATGACTGCACTGTATCTAAAATCTCTAGTTTGAACTTGCCGTTTGCTAGCGATGCGTTCAAATATTTCAATTCAGATCAGTGTTTCGTGTCTGATAATTTTGACATGAAACATCTAAATAATCTATCAAGCAGCTGTGTAATAAGTGAGATAATGTATATTCAGCTAGTTGTTATTGCAAAATAAAGATGTATATTATCCCTTACTTATTATGATCTTAATTCAAGTGATAAAGTATTTTGAAAGTCTGACAGTAATCAGTGTTGAGTGCTACTGTAAGGTTAACTCTGCCTGGTTTAAATGTTTCAAAATGATTAACAGTTGAAAATATTAGAAATTTAGAAAAGTAATCAAAAAATAATTAAAAGTAATGTTACATTACTTTAATAAAGTAACTGAAAAGTTACACTACTTATTACATGTTTAATCAAGTAACTTGTAATCTGTAATCTGTAACCTATTACATTTCCAAAGTAATCTTCCCAACACTGTTCCCACTTCCCAATCACAGTATTTAGGTAAGAACATTTAGAACAGTGGTTCCCAACAACGGTCCTGGAGGTCCCCCAACACTGCACATTTTGCATCTCTCCTTTGTCTCCACACCCATTTCAGGTCTTGGAATCTCTGCTAATGAGCTGATGATCTGAATCAGGTGTGTTTGAAAACAAGCAGTGTTGGGGGGGCCTCCAGGAACGTGGTTGGGAACCACTGGTTTAGAAGATTTTATCTTTATACTTTCTCATTAATAACATGTTTAGATGATAGATTCATCTTTAATGGGCACTTTATTTTTTTATATAAAATCTTCATTATGTAAATTGATTGTGACATCTTTTGCTTTTATAGTGTGGATCATGGAGGAGAATTCAGGATTACAAGAGGACTAAATAAATGTAGGTCGCACCCACACACACATACACACCTTAATTGTTTTCATATAAATGATATAACATTTATGTTATTAAATGTTATCTGTCTTCTTGTGTTCAGATGCATGTGATCTCACACTGGATTTAGAAACAGCAAACACCCATCTGTCTCTGTCTGAGAAGAACAAAAAGGTGACACGTATGGAAGAGAAGCAGCCGTATCCTGATCATCCAGAAAGATTTGATGAGTTTCCTCAGATTCTGTGTAGAGAGAGTCTGACTGAACGCTGTTACTGGGAGGCTGAATGGAGTGGGAGGGATGTAGTTAATATATCAGTGACATATAAAGGAGTGAACAGGAAAGGATGGATGAATGACTGTTTGTTTGGATACAATGAAAAGTCTTGGAGTCTGGACTGTTTCAATAACAGTTTCACTGTCAGGCACAATAATAAAAACACAGAAATATCTGCCCCTTCGCGATGCTCTAACAGAGTAGGAGTGTATCTGGACTGGTTGGCCGGCACTCTGTCCTTCTACAGCATCTCTGACACATACAAACTCACACACTTATACACATTCAACAACACATTCACTGAACCCCTCTATGCTGGATTTAATGTTTATTCTGAGAGTTCAGTGTCTCTGTGTGAGATTAAACAGCTTCCTGTGAGAAACAACTGAGACACAGTTGAGTGAAAGAAATTACTCAACAAAAAAAAAGTAATACACCACAAATTAGTAATTACTACTTTAAAATTGCAATTTGATTACATTACTGATTACTGCAAAAAGTAAATAAATAGTAATCAGATTACTAATTGCTTTACTTTCAAGTTTACTTACTTGAAGTGTCTATTTTAGAAGGAAGTAAATCACATTCTGTGATAAAGTAATCCGTATGAATCTAACATGAGGTCTTTCCCGTCTGAACTCATTATCTGTAATGTGGTCACACCCACGTGCAGTGCACTCTATTTATACAGCAGTCATCCTTGTGAGCCACGCTAACCTGTAAATGCCCACATCACCTCTGTAAACAAAGCAGCAAGATTCATCATGTTCATCTAGGTTACGTTTCGTTTTTGGAAGAAGACGCGCTGTGAGGAATCAAATTTGTATTTACCTCAGAAGGAGAAAGCCATGTGACATGTGACTTAGTTCAGAAGAGATTATCATTCTGATAAGTCATTTATTCTTATATTGTACATATGCATTTTACTAGTTGTACTTTTCCAAAACTATAATGCTAGACTAAAATATGTGAAATCAAGTGCAACATTTTGAAATATGATAGCCAACCTTTCATTGCATCTAAATGTTGTAGGACTCGTCTGCATTTTAGCTTGCATTCTGTGGTGATTTATTAAAGGGCATACTAATCCACAAAACATGATTTGAAATGCATTTTAGTTAATATTTTTTCTTAACACTGCATTTGTAACTTAAGTAGCGTAGTTTATTGACATAAGTAACTGTAATCATTTACATACATTTAAAATGTAATGCTTGCATTAAAATGTAATGATTACATTACTGTGGGAAAAGTAATTAGAATTAGTAGGATTCATTTAATGTAATTTAATTTGTGTATGTAGAAACACACTCACACTGATTGCAGTCTTAATGAGATGCCACAGACTTATATTGTGTTTTTATAAAGACATTTGAATGCGGCTTAACAGGAGTTTTGTCTTTCTGATTCTCTGAGCGCCACCTGGGGCCAGTGGCATAAACTAGTTTGACCAACTAGCAGCTAGCCAAGGGGTAACCAGTCTTATGTTTCAATTCAAAGTAGACCAGTCTACTTTTTTGTAACTGATTTAAAAAAGTTATGACCAGTCTAGAAGAATAAAAATGGCTAACTTTTTAAGACTAGTCTAAGCAGTTTATGCAACCGGCCCCTGAAGGAATATTGTTTTTTTTTCCTCACAGAAAACAGTTCTTAGCAACTGCTTGCACGGCTACTATGGTAGGGCGAATTTCCGCCGCCAAATGTTCCATCGCAAGGGCTCTACTCATACCCTGCTGGACTTGGCAGATTGACTACAGTATAAGTCTTGGTGTCAAAGTTCACATCCAACACCCGACCACAAGGGTCATTAGGCCAAAGCTAAGAAGCGACACAGTAGATCAACAGCTACCATGCTACAAGGAGCAGAGAGCTTTGCTGATAGTAAGGCTGTGAAGTGAGAGGGTCCTCCATAATGTGAACACCCATCCAGCTGCAGAGCCACCCAAAGAGAGTTGTTTGGTGAACACTAGTAACAAGGATCTTTACCTGGACCAGCCATCAGCTTCCATCCGTGTCATGTTAAAGTTTGTGAGAGTGTTTTTTGGAATGACTGCCCTCTTGACATCTATGCAGTACTGGACGATGGATTGGAAACCACTATGCTCTTTCCAGAGGCTATTGACCAACTCAGATTTCAAGGTAGACAGAAGAATCTGGTCCTCCGCACCATACCGCAAGATGTCCAAACATTGAAGGGATCATCTGTCTCCTTCTGCATCGCACCCTTTGCATATCCCAAAAGAAGCTTTCGGATTACAGAGACGTTCACATCACAGTGGCATGTAAAGGAATCAGCAGTAGAGGAAGGAGTGATGACTTGAAGATTGGAAACAATATAAGTTGTGGAGTCTGTACTGTTTTAATAACAGTTTCATTTGTCTGTAATAAGTTCACTGTTGCCGGCACTCTGTCCTTCTACAGCATATCTAACGCACACTTACTCAACACTCAACATTTAGAATTCAGTTTTATGATTTCTCAGTGTCTGCGTGAAATTAAACAACAACCTGTGAGATACAACTGAGACACAACAGTGAAATACACTCACATTCTCTCTCTCTCTTTAACACAGATGTGTCAAAGATCAACATATCATTAGTGCTTTCATGTGCTTACATAGTGCAGGTTTAGGAGCAATAAAAGAGGCGAAAGTACAACTGATAAGTACAACTGATACAACTAATGGTGCTAAAGATTTATGCAGTATTTACCGTATGAAGCCTACACAACTATGCGTGTTTATCTCTGATTGAGTTATTCCTTAATAAAAAATAGTTTGTGAAACAAGTCGTGACCGCATTGCTCTGCAGTTTAGTTTTCAGGGCCATTATTCAGGCATACATTGTCCAGATAGCTCTTGAAGCAGAGCATAAATAACATTTGTGACATAAAATATGTACTAACTCAGCATTGCTCAGAATGGACCAATCACAGTCTTTTGTGATTACCAGATTTTTTTTTAGTTTACATTATATACATTAGTGTTGGTAGGGCCCCCATTCAGTCTGTAAACCGATAAACATAATAATATACTACAATTGTTTATTATTATTATTATTATTAGTGTTATTTAGGACAATATTTATAATATGTATATAAGCAGGCCTATAGTATAACAAGAAGCCTTTGACTTCCAGTCTCTGGTGTTTTTTTCTGATTAAATCATCTGTGTTCAGTCTGCCATTTTGAATAATAAGCACCCTAGAATTTGACTGAAAGCTAATTTTATGTTTAAAAAATGATGGCAGGGTTGGTTTAATTTTCTTTGCCTATTCCATTATTTATTTATTGTTTTGTGTTCTTTGTTCTTGGGTGTGATAAATGACATTGACTTTACACTCATGTACACTCATGGTTAAATTTTAACTCGGCTCCCTGTAAAAACAAATCCATTCAGTGTCCCTTTTGTGAAAGAATGAAAGTGAAGAACATGAGTGAAATGTCTGACAGGTAGGTTTAAAGGATCTTGTTACTG
Organism: Labeo catla; assembly: GCA_012976165.1. NCBI lineage: Eukaryota > Metazoa > Chordata > Actinopteri > Cypriniformes > Cyprinidae > Labeo > Labeo catla. The sequence continues at coordinate 18,456 of VONZ01001619.1, read as the reverse complement.
GATTCATAATTCTGTATTGTTTAATTTGAATTTGCAATATATATTTTTACTCACTAATGTAATGTCAGTGAAATTTTCTTAGTATCTGTATTCTTGTTTTAGTGCGAGCTGCTTTTGCCGTAACAGAAATAACAGAAACAGAACTATGCTTTGAAAACTGAACATACTCAAGAGGCAGTTGCATTGGGGGAGGTTCACAACTTATTTGTGAATGTGTGTTCCTTTAGTGTGTGTATTTATGTGGCACTAGTATTACAACAACAACAAAAAAAAAAAATTTCTTGATATTCCAAAAATATATGTGAAGTAAAATGTTGTATGTTCATGTTCTATGAGTTTCTGGAGTGAAAATGAGTGTCAATGAGAGGCGAGAAGAGGACAATGCTGTCCAGACATGTAAAGCAGCATCTCCAGAACCCAGCTGTGTGTCTATGAAGAGTGACGCATCTATGCCTGTTCCCATTATATTCAGTGATAAAGCAGTGACCTCTGACCCTGAGTGAGTACAAACATGTATAACCATGTTGACCCAAGAACACACCCCTACTCCTGCAAAACAAAAATAGTTGTATGTTTTTTTTGTATGTGAGTATGTGAGTATTGTCTGAACTGACACTTCTGCACTGTAAAAACAAATTATTTTAAGATGACTCAACAAATTGTGTTTTTTTGTTTTTTACAGTGTGTGTGCATGTGGTATCATTTAAAATTGGTGCTTAGAGTTTGGTGTGCTGCAACTTTTGAATGAGTTTAAACTTGATTTTTTTACTGATTTAATTTGTCTTACTGACTCCACAGAGTGAAGAGAGATGATGTGATCAGTACAGTGACGCCCGGTCTGACTAGCTTTGTTTCCTACTATCGAATGCTCATCAGTAAGAAGAACAAAAAATCAGCCCTGCAGAGACACACCCATGAGCCTGTAGACCTGCAGCACGATTCTCACAAACCACTGGACGATGAACTACAAAGAGTCAAAAACCAACATAAAACCAGGATGAAGAACAAGTATGAGAGCGTATTTGAGGGAATCAGACAAGAAGAGAATCAAACCCTCCTGAACAGGATCTACACACAGCTCTACATCAGGGGTGCCCAACCCTGTTCCTGGAGATCAACTTTCCTGCAGAGTTTAGTTCCAACCCTAATCAACCACACCTGTCTGTAATTATCAAGTGCTCCTTGAGATCCTAATTAGCTGGTTCAGGTGTGTTTGGTCAGGGTTAAAGCTGAACTCTGCAGGAAAGTCGATCTCCAGGACCAGGGTTGAGCACCCCTGCTCTACATCATAGAGGGAGAGAGTGGAGGGATGAATAAAGAACATGAGATTTTACAGATGGAAAAAAGACCCAGAACACAAGACATTCCAATCTACTGCAATGACATCTTTAAACTCTTACATCAACCAGGATGTGAAGAGAAAGACGGAATCAAGACTGTTCTTACTAAAGGCATTGCTGGAATTGGAAAAACCGTCTCTGTGCAGAAGTTCATTCTGGACTGGACCGAAGGAAAAGCCAATCAGGATGTAGATTTCATGTTTGTGCTTCCGTTTCGAGAGCTGAACTTGATTAAAGATCACCAATACAGTCTTCACAGACTTCTGCTGGACTTTCATGCTGAACTTCAAGATCTGGACTCAAATATATATGAGGAGTGTAAAGTTGTGTTCATCTTTGATGGTCTGGATGAAAGCAGAATGACACTGATGTCTTCAGAAGATGAGAAAGTTTGTGATGTGAATGAGTCTTCATCAGTGGGTGTGTTGATGTCAAACCTCATCAGAGGAGAGCTGCTTCCCTCTGCTCTCATCTGGATCACCTCCAGACCAGCAGCAGCCAATCAGATCCCCCCAAGATACATCAACCGTGTAACAGAAATTCAGGGATTCAATGATCCTCAGAAGGAGGAATATTTCAGGAAGAGAATCAGTGATGAGCATCAAGCCAGCAGAATCATCTCACACATTAGAGGAACAAGAAGCCTCTACATCATGTGTCACATCCCCGTCTTCTGCTGGATCTCAGCCACTGTGCTTCAAAACCTCCTGAAACAACATCAAATGGCAAAAATCCCTCAAACACTGACTGAAATGTACACCCACTTCCTGCTGACTCAGATCAACATGAGGAATCATAAGTATGATAAGAGAAATGCAAAGAAACTCCTGAAGTACAACAGAGATATGATTGTGAAACTTGCTGAACTGGCTTACAAACAGCTGATGAAGGGCAATGTGATGTTCTATGAGGAGGACCTGATTAAGGATCAGACTCTGTACCGAGAGATTCAGGAGTTTGTAAAATCAGAGAATCACTTAGTGAATGAACTCTCCCCGTCTCACTGCTCAACAATTGCCTACATGCTTCAGATATCAGAGAAGGTGCTGGATGAGTTTGATCTGAAGAAATACAACACATCAGATGAGGGTAGAAGGAGACTGATACCAGCTGTGGTGAACTGTAGAAAAGCTCTGTGAGTACTAATTTAATTGATTAAAAAAAAACTGAATGTATGTTTTGTTGAGACACAGTAACATTGTAATTCCTGCATCAAATCACGACTTTGTTTTCTTTAATATGCCAATAATTTAAAGGGAATCCAGAATCTGTTTAAAGAGACATATCTGAATTTGAGACTTAACAGGCATATTTTCTAAAGGCAAAAGTGTTCAGTCTCTCCTGATTTATTCCAAACAACATGTAACAACAATAACATGATTAGTAAAATCTAGTCAACTTTCAAATAATTTTATTTTTCTGTGAGGTCTGGTTTTATTTAATACTTTCTTCAGTTTAGATTTACAGGGGTAGTACACATTCATTTTAACTGATATGTTTTTTGGTACAAAAGATGTTACTGATTTTTTTTTTGTTTGTTTTGTTTGTTTGTTTTAAATATTGTTGAACCTCTTTGTGACCATTAAAATAAATGTTTATCTTTTGAAATTTCACATTTTGTTATTAGTTGTATACCACAGAAACAGTAATATCTAAAATTCTAAAAACTCAAAAAAACAATTTGGAGTTTATCTGTCTTATGTTCTCATTTTTATTTCCCTGTGACTCTGAAGACACGTTTTTGAACACTGAATATGTGTTGCTACAACAACGTATTTCATCCTGTGTTATAGACTTACTGACTGTAATCTCACTGGTCAGTGCTGTGAAAGTTTGTCTTCATGTCTACAATTGTCAAACTCACTGAGAGAGCTGGACATGAGCAACAATGACCTACAGGATTCAGGAGTGAAGCTTCTCTGATGGACTGAAGAGTTCACACTGTCAAATCAAAATACTGAGGTAGAAAAACAAAAGTAAAATAAAAGTTCACTTGGTCATGACATTAAAGATTCCCTCTGTTCTGGTCCTGATCTCATAGGTGTTTGTAATATATCAATAGACACCACTGCATCTGAAGCCTGTTGTTTTTGAAAATCATTTTTTCACTGATTATTTATTTATGTTTGTGTGGAGAGTGGCGATTAACAGAAACTTTTACTGAGATCAATTCTGCTTTATCAACGCTGATACACTGAATAAAACACTGAACCCAGAGATATTCCAGTTGAACTGAACCTGTAGTCTATGATCTGTGGATACAATGTGCAATACTTTGTCATTTATCAGAACTACCGGAATCTGATCACTCCTGTGTATAAATCAGTTTAAGGTGATCTCCAGTCCCAGCTGATGTGATTTTGAGTGTTTGTGTTTATTTGTAGACTTTCTGGCTGTATGGTGACAGAAGAAGGCTGTTGTTTTCTGGCTACAGCTCTGAGATCAAACCCCTCACACCTGAGAGAGCTGGATCTAAGCTAAAATCACCCAGGACAATCATTAGTCAAGCTGCTCTCTGATCCAAACTACCGACTGGACAAACTCAGGTATGTTCAACACTAACAACTGGCCTGTCATGTGTGTTTGTACATGTGTACACTGTAAACTCACTATAAACACTATAAAGATGTAATATATAAAATCAAATTGGCTCTAAACATAAACTATTTAACGCATACATCTAGGCTGGTCCCTAAAGCATAGAATCACACCAGTGGTATGAAAAGCCTGTGAGTACCTATAAGTAAGAAACTTCAGTCACCTCTCCATTGCATTCTTGGCCCAGCCCTCATTGATCACTTGATAATCTCTGGTTTCCACATTGTCACTGCTTTCTTTTCCACAAATTGATATGATTCTTTAGGGTCTTAATGAAAAGTCTGTAACAAACTTTGGTTAAAATTTCGCAATGGTAGTGTAAAACAACAACCTTTTTAGTTTGTTTAGCTCTGTTCACAGCAAGCCATTTCTGTGCATGTCCCTTTAAATGTTAATGAGCTCTGCTCACCCCACCCCTCTCTTTCGTAGTGTGATGAGCAGTTTTCTGAGACTGTAAACTTTAGCCGCATTTAGCATTTACAGCTCACTCAGGGTGGTCTACACTAAAACCCCAGTGTCAGTCAGCAATCGTGGGAGGGGCATGGGCCTGTGTGACATCACACAACCAAAAATCTGAGAATGGCTTGATCTGAGAAAGGGGTTATGATTCATAGGGATTTTAAAAAAACACACACTGGGTGGATTTTTATCATTATAGGGTGGTTGTATACACACACTGCCAACATTCATTTAAGTTCAAACAACATGTAAAAGTGAATTTTGCATCCAATAACCCCTTTAAAATCCCACCAAATATTTGAGATTTAAGTCTTAAGACAGAACAGGCCACTCAAGAACATTTTACAACCAATTCCTGAACTAAGCTTAACTTAAGGTTGCTTAAGTCAGAAAATGCAGCCCTTCTCTCAGAAAATTGTTGCAGTTGCAAATGTTTTGGTACTCACATGTTTATTTATTTATTTATTTATTTTATTTTATTATTATTTTTTTTTGCATTGGAACAGCACAAAAAAAAAACTGAGAAGAAAAGTCAAATCTGATACAATTCCACACAGAAGAAAAAACGCACTGGACAAAATTACTGGCACCCTTATATTTGGTAGCACCCTCTTTGGAAAAAATAACTGAAATCGCTTCCTACAACCTCTCTACTGGAATTTTGGACCACTCTGCTTTTGCAAACTGCTCCAGGTTATCCAGATTTGAAGGATGCCTTCTCCCAACTGCTGTTTTGAGATCTCTCCACGGGTGTTCTATGGAATTCAGATCCAGACTCATTGCTGGCCATTTCAGAACTCTCCAGCGCTTTGTTTGTAACCATTTCTGAGTGCTTTTTGAAGTGTGCTTTCTGACACTGGCCACTACATTGTGCCCCAAAATTCTTTTGATAATCATCAGATTTCATGATATCATTTACACAGTCAAGGCATGCAGTGCCAGAAGCAGCAAAGCAACCCCAAAACATCTTTGAGCCTCCACCATGTTTGACTGTAGGGACTGTGTTCTTTTCTTTAAAGGCCTCATTTCTTGTTCTGTAAACAGTGCCATGATGTCCTTTACCAAAAAGCTCTACTTTTGTCTCATTTGTCCACAGTACGTTCTCCCAAAAGGATTGTGGTTTTGTCAGATAAGTTTTGGCAAACATCTGTCTTGCTTTTTTATGCCTTTGTGTCAGCAGTGGTGTCCTCCTGGGTCTCCTACCATAGCATCCTTTTCATTCAGATGGCGACGGATCGTGCGAGCTGACACTGTTGTACCCTTTGTCTGCAGATCAGCTTGAATTTGTTGGAAGTTAGTGGGGGTTCTTTATCTGCCATTCGAGCAACTCTTCGTTGTAATTTTCCATTCATTTTGCCCTTCTGTCCACATCCAGGGAGGTTAGCTACAGTGCCATGGGCTGTAAACCTCTTGATGATATTGTGCACAGTGGACACAGGAACATTAAAATCTCTGGAGATGGACTCGTATCCTTGAGATTGTTTTTCCAAAAAAATTTTCTCTCAAGTCCACAGACAACTCTTTATACTTCTTTCTTTCCTCCATGCTCAGTATGACACACAGCACAAAGGTTGAGTCAGCTTTTCTCCATTTTAACTGGTTGCAAGTGTTACAACCCCTGGCTCAGAGGGAAGCAACAAAGAGGACACACACGCAACTTCAAATAAACTCAAAAGGAAAAGACTTTATTAATCACAATTAATTCAAAAGAAAATAAAGTAAATAAGGAAACAGTATAATAAGACAATATTTCTGTAAGCGTCAGTTTCATCAGTGCGTAATGCGGGGTGTCTGAACGAGTGTAATGTGTTGTTGTTGTGTCCAAAAATGTACGAAACTGAGTCCAAAACATTAACAAAAACAGGGAACCAAAACAAAACCACAAACAAAACGAAGTCTAAACCAAACAAACAAACTCAAAATAAAGAGAAACTCAAACAAAAGCCTCAAACCAAAAGTCCCACACTAACAAATCCGTCGTTCTCTTTTAAAAGAAGCGCCCCAGCCGGTGTCAGGTGCAACCAATGAACCGCCCACCAGATTCAATTGTAGGCGGAGTTCCCGGTCATCAAGCTCCCAATAACGAAAGCACAGGGATCGTCACACAAGTGTGAATGCAAGTAACTGTTGGGTGTTGCTATGTCAGAGCTACGTTATCTGGAAAGATAAACTGTTGCTACTCAGAAACAAGTAAGTTGAAGAACCTTATTATGCATCAAACAAATATGTGTAAGATTATTTGTTATCAACTGCAATCAGCTAAATAATATCTGATGTAAATGAGAAAAATCATATACTGATAATGTACAACAATGCCAAGGTCTCTGGAAGAGGTTTGGAAGAGATGTTTACATTCTCTGTGGTTGAGTGAGCAGTCTGGTGGCGGTGACTTCTTCCACTGGTTGTGCTGGTAGCAGTACAGTGGGGAGAGGAGCAAGAATCCGTTTCGACAGCCTTGAACATGAAGCACTGTAGGAGGCTGATCTTCTGGAGGACCAAGGGTCCTAAGATCTGGAACACGCAGATGTGGCCCTGGAGTAGGTGCAGAAGGTCCTTAGCTTGGAACACACAAGGAAAAGTACCTTGAAGTATAGGTTTGCTCATCAGAAATTAACCTTGTTGCTGATGTGGAATATCTGTTTCCTTCTCTCTAGACAGTAGACTCAGAATGTTGGTGTTTCCGCTATCGTCTCACCTTTGCAGGCCAGAGACTCAGAGCAAGGTGATCTGTTACAGCCCTTTCCTTGACAGGACTCAGAACTGGTTGATCTGCTATTGTCTCACCCTTGTAGGCTAGACACTGTTAGTGTCTCTTCCTTTATGGGACTCAGACTCAGAACGTGCGTATCTGCCATTGTCTCACCCATGTGGGTCGCAGACTCAGAACATGTATCTGTTATTGTCTCACCCTTGCAGGACCGAGTATGGTTATGACTGTTGCTGCCTTCCCTGTAACAGGCCAGAAACTTAGAAGGAGTGTCTTTTGGAAGAGTACCTTTATCCCTTTCTAATGAGGAGGAGTTTGCAATTTGGTGTTTCTCCAATTCCATGCTGTGATTGGCTGGTTCCATCAGAGCCACTGTGTGGCCCACCTTTCTGTCCTCCTGTTGAACTTATTTGCGTAGTCCAAACACAAAGTTAGAAGACTGTGACTAAAGTTTTACCAGTGCATTTATCACTTTCCAAACCACAACCAGAATACATTTGCCAATGTTACGAACACATTAAGTCCAAACATGATTGGAAAAGATTGAACTGCATGCATTAATTTGTCCATTAACAGCTTGAGTTTGTGTAAGATGCTGCACTACACATCGCTATCACTAAGAACACTTTATTTTTCTAAATAAGTGTAAGATGTGTGTGTTGTAGTGTGCATCAGTTTTAAGATTGGAAAACATAGTTATGAATGGATTTGGATGGAACTTTGTGATCCTTCTTGGTTTCACTCACTGCTGCTGCATCTGGAGATCCTAAGGAATTTTATGACTTCACAGGGCCAAACATTAGGGATCAGTCTGTAGATGGGTGGAGGGCAGAAACTGTATTTTGACCAATGAGAAGTCCTGTCCTTCCCGGGCTTGGTACCAAAGGTCTTCTTGCCCTCTAAGAGGTGTCTGGCTGTTGTCCTGGCATCTTTATCTGATGGTGTTGGACAGTTTGCTTATGTAAGTCCACCAAGATACAATCAAAATGTAGCAAACCTTTGTCAACTGTTGTGGTCAGAGAGGGGCCCCACTATAACCTGGGCCCTGGAATGTGCTGTCCTCTACATGAGTGTCCTATTTCAGATCCTAAAAGATGGTGGTGCCCAAGAACCTCAATGACTCCACTGTTGTTATAGTGTTGTTCATGATGGCGAGTGGGGAGATTTCAGGGGGGTTTCTCCTGAAGTCCACGATCATCTTAACAGTTTTGAGTATGCTGAGCTCCAGGTAGTTGTGACTGCACCAGGCAGCCAGTTCTTTAATCACCTGTCTGTAAGCAGACTCGTCTCCATTGTTGATGAGGTTGATGATGGTAGTGTCATCTGCAAATGTCAGGAGCTTGGTCAACTTCAGGAGGAAGGTCATTCATGATGGTATTGAAGAGATTTCTGCAGTTTGCAGATGAATTTTGGATATTAATGAACGCATATAGTCTGGGACATATAATGAAAGCATATAGACAGATAATCACTTTAATTTTTATGGATTTTAATATTTCTTACATGTTTTTATAGTGTGGATCATGGAGGAGAGTTCAGAATTACAGCAGGACTACAGAAATGTAGGTCTCACACACACCTCTCATTGTTTGTATGTCTGTGTGTATTTGTATTTGTGTTTGTGTATCTTATAAATTTAACAATCTCTTTTGTGTTCAGATGCATTTGATCTCACACTTGATTTAAACACAGCACACACTCATCTCGCTCTGTCTGAGAGAAACAGAAAGGTGACACGTGTGACAGAGAAGCAGCCGTATCCTGATCATCCAGAGAGATTTGACTGTCATCAGGTTCTGTGTAGAGAGAGTCTGACTGGACGCTGCTACTGGGAGGCTGAATGGAGTGGCGCGGGGGTTAATATATCAGTGGCATATAAAGGAATCAGCAGGAAAGGACAAAGTGATGACAGCTGGTTTGGATACAATGAAAAATCCTGGAGTCTGAACTGCTCGTGTAACAGTTTCACTTTGTGGCACAATAATAAGAAAACAAACAAATCAGTCCCTTCACATCGCTTTAACAGAGTGGGGGTGTATCTGGATTCGTCTGCCAGCACTCTGTCCTTCTACAGCATCTCTGACACACACACGCTCATACACTTACACACATTCAACAGTACATTCACTGAACCCCTCTATGCTGGATTTAGATTTTATTATTCTGATACATCAGTATCTCTGTGTGAGTTTAAACATCTTCCTGTGAGAAACAACTGAGACACACAGTGGAAAGAAAGAAACATTTACGTAGAAGTAATAGGCTATTTTCTGTGCTGTTTTTGAGCTTCTCTTTTTTGCAGAACGGTCTGTTTTTATAGGCCTATTAGATGGTCTGGAACCGACAATGCAATAGAGGTTAGATCCACTCTAGTCAGACTCAGCAATGCAACATCATTTACTTTCAGTCTCTCTGAAAAGCCTGCATCATACTGTCTTTTTTGAAAAAGAATCCATAGTAAAGTAAAACAAACAAAGTGTTTCACTGACGCAATCTGGAGCTCTAATAATACTGTGTTTACACTGGATGTGAGTGGCGCAACATGACTATAGGCAATAGATTATAATCAGTATAATCTATTTATACTGATTATAATCATTGATTCTTTCTCCACTAGATGTGGCATGGATTGACAAAACAAATTCCCGACAGTAAACTGTTGTTCCGTTCTATTTCTGACATACTTAAAGCATTCGTGCTGCTCCTGCCTGAAAGAGAAATTGTTTCACGACATAATGCAACAGCACTCGGGTCCAATATAGATATGTTAGGATCATAAGGAAGGCATTTTAAAGACTACTTTTTCACAACTTACACTATATACTCTCTAGTAGTTTCACTCCTTGTAATACTTAGGTGGCGACTTTCGAAAACGATGACCCATGACACATATTGTACCAACAGATATCTATATTTATACCTGTATTGTGCCTGTTATGTGCTATTTACTTTCAGACTATTGCTACAGATGTGTTACTTTGTACACTCTTCATATCACAGTCTTGCAAAGATGACAGAAAATATACCTGCAATTGCTGTTTGCAGCAAAACATGAGGGCAGTTGCAATTTAGATCAGACATACAATCAGGAGTGAGGGCGACCTGGATGCATCAGTGAATGGTGAGATATTTTCCTAAATAAAATGATCCTGCCAGAAGAATTGCATGAAAACATGTATCTGTTGTCTATATCATCTCAGTGAGGTTTTTTGAGGCCGTAGGCATGTGCAGTAAAGTGAATTCAACGTTTTCTGACATTTCAGTGTGGATTAAAAACTTTCAGAAAACGCTTGAAAATGCTAGTATGTTTTAAAACGTTTTTAATTTTCAGGGGAGGTTGCTAAAGGGAGGTTGATTGTTGCTAAAAGTTTCAAAATTACATTGCAATGCCATTGCATTATGTTTCATTACCAAAGTTTGGGAGGAGCACACTCAGATAATAAAAAATTAATTACCACCAGAGGAGCACGTTCAGTAATTAACTCAATTAACAAGAGGTATATATACACAGCAGACTTACCTCTGTTCCTTGACCGTTTTCCAGCATCCCTCCACCACCCCATCTCCTCTCTTCTTAATATTCCTATTTCAAAATAGGGAGAGTACTTTGGGTATGGGCCAAAAGTCTGAGCAGAAGAAAGCATGCAGAACAGACAGGTCAAAACTTACAGAAGTGCACAGAGTAACGGAGCGAGGGAGACGTGAAGCAGGCGGATCCATATGCAAGCTTTTATTGTAATCAGACAGAGACATGGTCATAGACAGGCAGGGTCAGACAATGGCAGACAGGTACAGCATAGGTAAAACAAAAGAGTAGTCTGTAAGGCAGGTGAGGGTCAATAAATGGCAAACGTAATCCAGGGGGCTAGGTAAAAGGGTGATCAGCGCAACGGCTGATGGGGAACGTAGCTCGGGGTGTGGAGCAACAGTCAGTGTAATGTACCAAAGCTGTACCAAATAAAACCAAAGCTGCATGCCTACAAGAAGAGCACAGGAACAGAAAGACACAAACTATGTGCTGAGACAGATTGATGCTGATATTGGGTCTTATTCACTAATAATTGTGAATATTATCCATATTTATACACACATTTGAATTTCTCACGAAAACTTTCAGTAATGTTAGTAAATTTAGAGTCTTCTAAATGAGCAGCCGCATACACAAGCTTTGTTAATTGCAATAAACATGGCCAACAACCTTTTCTTTACAACCTTTGTGAATTGAAATATCCACAGCAAAAATAAACAACTGTGTTAAATTTTAGGACCTAAAAATGCAAGCCCTGTAAATACAAAGCATAATGTTAATTTAATAGATTTTTTTTTTTCACTTAATGCTATTTATCATGCTTTTTTGTTTCCAAGACATGTGTCATTATGTTTCTTCCTTATTTCTAGTGAATCCAGTGCAGTATACTAATTTCACCATTAGAGGTCTATGTTAGCCCTTGCTGAAATTGAAATTAACACAATTTAATAATAATTTAATATGTATTCATGATATGATAGTTTAAGATTTGGTGATGTTGCAGTTCAATGTGTGAATCTATTCAGATTATAAATATGTGAACACATTCCATTTCAGGGAGGTTTAATAAAGATCTGATCTATATAGGGTATTGAATTTCTGTAAATTAGTGATTCTGAAGTCTGTTCTGGGGACCACCCGACCACTGCATTATTAGTATTTTTTTTCTCCCTCATAGGCCACACCCAAATTAAGTATTGCAGATTCTATTAATGAGCTGATGTAATCAAGTGTGCTAAAAGAAGGAGACATACAAAATATGCGGTGGTTAAGAACAAGTTAGAGAATATGTGATATAAGATATGTGATATAAGCGTTTACAATATGACTTCATCCCTACCTTTGCCAGCCAGTCAGAACTTAAGATTCAAAACATGGTTCTTAGCAGTGACACCGCAACTCCTTTAGCACTTAGCACTCAACTTTCTACTCATCCACCAATGACTCCTTTGTTCTCTTTTTGCTATCTCCTCTACACTCTTCTCCTCTGTGGTGTCTCATCCCTCCCCACCATTAACTACTTCTCTTGATGTCAATAAAGTTACTGACACTCTTTGCTCTACCTTAACATCCTGCTTTGATAAAAACTGTTCTCTCATCTCCAGTTCAGTATGTGCAACTTCTTCAAGCCTCTCGATCACAGATGCTCTTCACAGATAACGATTATACCATTAGATCCACAGCATCCTTGACTACAAGCCTTTATCTGAGTGATAAAGTCCTTTCTTAGGCCAGATCTCTCCTGGACATTGATAAACAGTACAAAAGCACAAACAATTCACACTGAGGGTGAGTTGAACATTTGCATCTTTGCGCCTGAAATCTTCCCAGAGGAACATTTTATTTGCTCAAACGTTGCATTTTCATTGCTAAGAGATTGCAGTCCTCAATGGGTTTTCAGTGCAGTTTTATAAATGTATCAGCATTGCCTCAAATGTTTCTCCTAAATTTCTCTGATCATGATCAGCAAAAAACTATTTCAGGCTTTTTATTAATCTGCTTTTGTCTGAGGATAATCTGCTTTTGTCTGGAGTCTTCAGAGTAGGTGTGCACCAGGCATTAATAAGTTGTTATAATGGAACTTAAAGCCCACACTAGGGGCTTAGTAGCTACTAGTTAGTTTGTGTGTAACTAGTTGTGCAATTGATTTATTGTGCCATTTTTTTTCTTAAGGCAGAACAAAGTCTGTAGGTAATACGCTCTCCTGCTGCCTCTGTCTCACTGTTCCTTTAAGAAATGTAATTTGTCATGTCACACTGTCTAAAGTGAAAGTGAAATAGAGAAGCTATTTCAGCCGTCTCCATTTTGTGAAAAGAATAACATGAAAAACATCAGGAGAGAAAAGATGTTCCTGAATAATATGAATCAGTTTGAGAACAGATCAGTTTAATGCTGCTGTCTAGAGACAGAATGGATTTATGAAATTAAGTTTGTCTTTGATGTTCCTCATTATTGAGACCAAGGTAGGTTTGAACAACCTTCATGGATCATTTAATAGGTTATTTAATAGCATGTCTAAGTCCTTTTAGTTGACCGTACATGTCATATTACAAGACCATATAGTATAATAATCTGTCTATGATTTCTCACAAATTAAATGAGCTCATCGAGGTGACAGCAGTCTGAAAATCATAATGGACCCTTTTTACATTTGCGGGTTTGGAATGTGGAAGTAAACTATAATACAATAAGGTTCTATCCACCTTTTTCTTACAGCCCATGATACTTTGCATGAATTATGGGAGTAACTTCCCTTATACTTTAAATATTCAGCAAAATAGACCTCTATAGACCACTATAGACCTTTTGTTTTTGTAAACAGCAGTGTCGGGTTTTGTGCGTGGAGCCAAAATGTTGGCGGAAAGTGACAGTTCTGTAGTAGTGGTGTCAAGTGTCAGTGCTAAAATCAGATTAACAACATAGGAATATGGATTATCTGGATGCCTTCTCCAATTATTTTAATGGTTTGCCGGCAGAAGACCGGTTGTCCTTCACTAATAAGTTGCATTAGATAAAAGCGTCTGCTAAATGATTACATGTAAATGTAACCCTTATGCAGCAAAGTGATGTTTCCTTACCCATACTCACTGTCAGATCCAACTAAATGGCCAAAAGGCCAAATGACCAACGTTGAAGTGGCCAGACATCATCATGTCAGGAACAGGGGTTAAAACATTATGATTATGATTAGTATTTGTATCGCTTATGTGTGAGTTTGTGCAATTTTCCTCTCACAAGCTGCTTCTTAATAAAAAGGTAATTGTGACATTATTTTTTGTAGCCTGACTAATTGTGCCTTTGTATATCACAATTGCGACTTTAAATCACACACTTGCAACTATAGTATATGTCATAACTGTAGCTTTATATTAAGGACATAGCACTGATCACTTCTGTATTTTCTTTGACATATTGATCTCTGCTACCACTGAATCTGTCTCTGTCAGAAAGAGATGCATTAATGAAAACATTAGTGTGCTATTTATGAAGGCTGTATCTTTAACACCAAGCATTTCTGACTCTGTTGATCTTCTCCCGGATTTTTTTTAACTCAAAAGTTAAGAATGTTATTGATGATATTGCACCTGTGAAAGTCAGTAAGAAGGCTGGAAAACAAAAAGTACCTTGTAGAAAGTCAACAGCAGTACAGAGTATTAAAAGACAATGCAGAAAAGCTGAGCAGGTGTGGCGGAAGACGAAACTTGAAATTCACTATAGCATCTATAAAGACAGCCTTCATGCTTTCAATGTGGAACTAGGCAAAGCTAGACAAACGTTCTTCTCAAACCTTATAAACAGTAACAGTAACACTCGCACTCTTTTTGCAACTGTTGAGAGACTAACGAAAACCCCAAGTCAGATGCCTAGTGAAATGCTCTCCGACAGCAATTGCAATGAGTTTGCTTCCTTCTTTTCTGAGAAGATCAATAATATCAGAAAGTTTTTGAAGCAATTGGCAGCAAAATTTTGGAAGAAATAGTTCAGCACCTTAAATCGTCAACCTGCTACCCTGACACACTTCCCACAGGGTGTCCCACAAGGATCAGTTCTTGCGCCGCTCTTGTTTAGCCTGTATATGCTTCCACTGAGTCACATAATGAGAAAGAACCAAATTGCCTATCACAGCTATGCTGATGATACCCAGATTTACATAGCCTTATCGCCAAATGACTACAGCCCCATTGACTCCCTCTGCCAATGCACTGATGAAATTAACAGTCTGATGTGCCAAAACTTTCTTCAGTGAAACAAGGAGAAGCAAGTTATAGCATCTGGAAACAAAGATGAAGTTCTTAAGGTGAAAGCATACCTTGTCTCTAGGGGGCAAATAACTAAAAATCAAGTCAAAAATCTTGGTGTGATTCTAGAGTCAGACCTTAAATTTCATTAGTCATGTCAAAGCAGTAACTAAGTCAGCATACTATCATCTCAAATATATTGCAAGAATTAGATGTTTTGTTTCCAGTCAAGACTTGGAGAAACTTGTTCATGCCTTTATCACCAGCAGGATGGACTATTGTAATGGTCTCCTCACCAGCCTTCCAAAAAACAAAAACATTAGACAGCTGCAGCTCATCCAAAACACTGCTGCCAGGATTCTAACTAGAACCAGAAAATATTGAGCATATGAAATATATATACCAAGGAACACCAAATTAATGCCCATAACAATATATTGAGGTTTTATGAAGTGAAATGATCTGTCTGTGCAGGAAAGTGAACATTATTTACATCATTATTACCTGTAATCCAGAGCCTCACGTAAATAGGAAAATGTGATTCTTTTCCAGGAACTGATTCTTTTGGACAGTTTCTAGTAAACATAAAAAAAGGTAATTTCAGTAAGGTTATTTCACACCCACAAGTGGCACTTTTATATCCAGATGCAACCAAAAGAGGGACGAGTCTGTGCTGCTTATGAGATGTTTTCATGGTGTGTGATCTTTAACTGTGATTTGTCTTTGTGTGTGTACATTTTTGTATTAGACATAGGCCTATCTGGAAAGGAACAAAACTAGTTTTCCCCCCAGCTTTCCCTAGTGTTTTTTGTAAGAATTCATAGACATGTAAAAGCGCATCCAAGAATTTTGTATGCTCCTACATTATTTATGTCTAAAATAACAGTTGTTTTGTTGTCCGTTTCTTAAGTCTCAATGAGGAGAAGAAACAGAGGATGATGTTCACACACAGAAAATCAGCTTTTCTAAAACCAGCCATTGTGTTTGTATAAAGTTTATCACATTCATGATGAACCACCCTGATCTCAGTGATGGAACAGTGACCTCTGACCCTAAGTGAGTATAAACCTGATTTAATTGTCATGGTGAAATTAACAAGACTTAGGTTGTGCAAGATTGTTCTATGAATAAAAGATGGTTTATATTTTTCTGCAATATTCCGTAACTTGTGTGACAGACTGCCACCTGTTAAATCTCTGTAAAATTATTTAACACAGGAGGATGTTGGATGATCACACACATAAAGCAGCATCTCCAGAACCCAGCTGTGTGTCTATGAAGAGTGACATATCCATAGAGAAACCACCTAATCTCAGTGATAGAGCAGTGACCTCTGACCCTGAGTGAGTGTAAATGTGATTTTTGCCATAAGCTGGGTTTCCATCCAAAGTTGTGAATTTAACTTATGTGCAAAAATTGGAATATTGCATAAAACATTTGCTTATAAGAACTGTTTCCATCCAACAAGTCAAAGAGAACAAAATCATCACTTCCAGATAAACTGACACTATATATTACTAAGAAAAGTAGGAGAAGCCGCTGAATATAGTAATTTTCATATATAATAAATTACTTGCACCTCAGAGCGAGCAGACGAAACACAATATATGTGATAATTTCTTTTGGAGGTGGATGCTTGCTGTTTGGAAACGCAGTTGTGTAAAATAGTTCTGGGAGGCAATTATACAGAAATACTTTGACGTCAGACTTTGCTCAGGCATTTCAGAATGACCATAACAACAATTCAGATGCTGTGGAACAAGATCGGCCCACTGGTTAGACAGGTTTTTGCTGTCCCATAGCACACAGTCACATGACTTTTTAATGTGTATGGAAGAATTTATTCTGCAAGTGCGTTTCAATCTACCATTTTTCACATTAACCCTTTTTCACACAAGTCAAAAACCACCTCAAGCAAGCATAAAAACTTTTTTGCGAATTGAGGGATTATTATTCGAAATGTGCCGTTTACATCACTCGTTTCTGATGCGATGCTTCTAAATGCACATAAAAACAGGGTGATAGAAACACGACAATAGTGAAACTTAACAAGACTTTTCTCAAGATACTCGGTAAGCTAAAGGTTATGCAAGATTGTTTTATAAATAGAACATGGTTTATAATTTTCTGCAACAGTCTGTAACTATTTGTGTGACAGACTTCCACCTGATAAATCTCTGTAAAATCATTTAACACAGGAGGATGTTGGATGATGTTAACACACATAAAGCAGCATCTCCAGAACCCAGCTGTGTGTCTATGAAGAGTGCCATATCCATAGAGAAACCACCTAATCTCAGTGATGAAGCAGTGATCTCTGACCCTGAGTGAGTATAAATGTGATTTAATTTCCATGATGAAACCTAACAAGACTCTTCTCAAGATACTCGGTGTGTCAAGGGTTTTGTAAGATTGTTTTATAAATTTATTTTACACAAAAGATGGTTTATAATTTCACTGCAACTTTGTCACTATTTGTGTGACCAACTTCCACCTGTTAAATCTCTGTAAAATCATTTAATACAGGAGGATGCTGGATGATGTTAACACAAATAAAGCAGTGTCTCCAGAACCCAGCTGTGTGTCTATGAAGAGTAGCATATCCATAGAGAAACCCCCTAATTTCAGTGACGGAGCAGTGAACTTTGGCCCTCAGTAAGTATAAATGTGATTTAATTGCAATAGTGAAACTTTAAGGGATAGTTCACCCGAAAATTAAAATTCTGTCATTAATTACTTCTCCTCATGTCGTTCCAAACTTCCTAGACCTTTGTTCATCTTCAGAACACAAATTAAGATATTTCTGATTAAATCCGAAAGCTTTATGACCCTGCATAGACATCAACACAACTGAAAATGCGATGTTTAATGGCCCAGAAAGGTCATAAGGACATCATTAAAATAATCCATGTGACATCACTGGTTCAACTATAATATTATGAAGCTACAAGAATACTTGTGTAAAAAAACAAAAAAAAGAAAGAACCCGGATGCACTGTGCCTTGTTTGCAAGCAGAGGAATGCACACACATGCATCATGTTACTGTCATGAATGGCGGCTGAGACTGACCCGGAAGTGAAGAAATCATTGAATTAAGTCGTCATTTTTGTTTTCTTTGTGCACAAAAAAAGTGTTCTTGTAGCTTCATCAAATTAAAGTTGAACCACTGATATTTTAACAATGTCCTTACTACCTTTCTGGGCCTGGGTATGTTTCAGTTGCATTGCTGTCTATGCAGGGTCAGAAAGCTCTGAGATTTCACTGAAAATATCTTAATTTGTGTTCCGAAGATAAACAAAGGTCTTACAGGTTTGGAATGCCATGAGAGTGAGTAATTAATGACAGAATTTTAATTTTTAAGTGAACTATCCCTTTAAGATGTCTATCAAGATACTCAGTGAGCCAAAGGTTGTGCAAGATTTTATTTGCTCTTTTATATAGAAGATAGAAGGTTTATATAGAAGGTTTATAATTTTCTACAACTTTATGTAACTATTTGTGTGACAGACTTACACCTGTTAAATCTATGTAAAATCATTTAACACAGGAGGATGTTGAAGGATGTTAACACACATAATGCAGCA